>JAAGVU020000045.1:17975142-18007792 GCA_011763525.2 Mormyrus iriodes
CCACTGGCAACATCGTCATTTATGCTTTGTTGCGATAGTAGCCCCTCATGTAAATATCAGGGTCAATATGTACATACTGTATATTGCAGTGGGATTGTATTTATTAACCTTTACATATGCATAATTAAAGGTTTTCTTGCTAGTGTATCATTGTTAAATTAGTTTGCTCACATTTGGTATACAGAGCAATGTAGTAAAGTAAGTAAATACAAATATGATTAATTACAGCAGTTTTATTAGTAATTATTTAATTGCCCTTTGGGTTTAATATATACAGATGATCTGTTCGGTTCTTCTACTTCTCCTGGATTGATGTGAATTTTAACTTTGGACCCAGCCAACCCCGGCTGTATCCTCGACCCCCTTATCTGCACTGACAATCTAGATCCAGTCACAGTCTGTCTGGGCCTTTCTTTGTTTTAGTTATTTGCAGGGGTCCAGGGAGAGGTCAATAGAGAAGGAATGCGGGGAAAGGGATAGTTGGCTGTGCCACTAACAGAGCGGCGAGGTCTACCGGTGGGTGGCCGTCACGTCCATGGCAGCGACCTCCTTCCAGATATGGTGGCATTTCATCTGGCTGCTTCCTTTTATGCCGTTAAGCCCAACATTTTTCATGCCGATACCAAATATTGATTTGTAGTGAATTATTTTTTTACCAATAGGTTTCTTCTGGCTGGAAATGGCATAAATATGTGACAAAAGATGGTCAGACATTGTGCTGGAGCTATAAATGAAAAGAAATAAGTATTTTGATGTTTATTTTACATGTTTATGAAAAATGCCATGTGCAAAATTATTCATACTCCTTGAAATTGCACGCATTTTTTTGAAAATGCAAGCTTCTGTACCATTCCAAACGGTGCTGGTAATTAATACGATGTTCTAGAGAATTCAAATCACCTATAAAATCAGAACACCTGATGCAGTTGCTCTCTAGTCATTTCCCAGTCAACTGCAAGTCATGGCTAAAACCAAAGAGCTTAGTGGGAGGGTGTGTGTCATGGACAAGTGTGTTTAGCAAGGTCTGAGGCTTTACATGCTCCTCAAACTGAGTCAGTCTTCTATGATGCAGATCTGGTCGCCATAGAAACTTGTAGTAAATACCAGTGGAATACTGTGGGGGGGGGGGGGTGGGATGATAGCATCTTGACTTCAGATTTGCAAGTAATCCTACAGTGGACTTAAGCACGTCTTGCTTAAATAACATGCCTTACTTAGTCTTTAGCTAAGTTGCATTCCCATAGATAGATATCAAATATCAAGTGCAGTTTTTTGAGATATCCAAGTTGTCTGTATTACATGCAGTGTATGCTTATTTATTATTATTATTATTATGATTATGATTATTATTATTATGATTATTATTATTGTTATACTATTTAAAACTGCAGTGTTTTTACAGTAGGTTCCGATTGTTTTTGTTAATGATTGTGATGAAAACTTGCTCCTGCTAATGTAAATTCATCCTGGTTTTTTGAAGGGCTTCTGCTTTACCGTATCTGTTTATCTGTGATACACACCCAAATCCACACATAAATCAGATACTTCTCCCCATACCGGCTGTACCTGCCTTTTGGATTTGCATGGAGATGATTTATTTTGCTACTGTATGCCAGAAGCCCTGCAGTGCCGAGACGCTGTGTAGTACCGGTGTGTGTATTTTGGTGTATGTGTGTGTTGCCTGTGGCATGCAACGTCTGTGCCTTTAAGAGGCGGGGCCAGCCACTATGCTGGTGTGTCTCTGGCTGAGGAGGCAGCGCTGATGGTGTGGAATGAAAGGCAGCGCTTTCGGGAGGGTGCACCGAGAAGGAGCGAACGAGCCGAACGGGAGGCAGAGAGCACCGCACTCCGAGAAGCAGAGTGGGCTGAGAAGGCTGCTGTAGGAAAAGCAGACCCGGACAGACAGCAGGAGCCAGGGGACAAGGAGGCGCACATGGCCTTATACAATCCAGCCAAGCAAGCAGCTCGCACTGAGGAGCAGGACTACGTTCAGGCGTATGAGAATGTCCGAGAGAAGTATAAAGGTAATGACCATGGCCTCAACTCAGGAACATCTCTGATGTCAGGAGTCAGGACCCACGCCCGCAAGGAGTTCTCTACTGACCGGCACATACGTGTATTATGAACATGGCATGTAGTGATACTCTGATGGGGGGGGGGGCATTGCCCGGTCTCGTTACTGGTAGGTTCTATGGGTATCCGTGGTGATGGAGTCGTACGTGACATCTGATGGCAAACGTCAGATATCCAGGCGGCGTTCTTTCCTTCTCCACGTGTGAGAAGACTGCACACTTTTCTAACCAGGAACATTTTAAATGACTAGGGAATTTTAAGTAGAGGTTGAATGATCCAAAAAATGACTGAGACCATGATGTCACAGCTGTCAAATAAAACAAATTAATTAATTTTTCGGCAACTGCTGGCAGACAATGAATGTATTCAACATAACTAGCTATGCATGAAGTTTGCAGGCATCTCCAGAGGCCAGAGTATGGATTATACCACACCCTACTACACGCAAAGCCTTCCTTGGACAATTTTTTAAAATTAAATTTAGCTTTCATTTATTCTCCGGAAGTTGTGTTGAGTAAAAGCACTTTCTACTCATGTAGTGTAAGAAACGAGGCTTGGAGGATCAAATCAGGGAACAATCAGGCACAAACACAACTCACTCTAGTGTGGAGTTTGGTTGCCGGATGAGTTGGTACTTTGAAAATCTGGAAATGGATGGGAATTCTAAAAATACCGACCCAGTTCACAGGCAGGCAGGCAGACAGATAGGCAGAGACGTGGCCGTGAGGTTTTGCTGAAGCATGCTTATCCATGTGGCCACACCTTTAGTGGCAGAACCTTGTGTTTGTGGCAACAGGACTTTATTTAACATCCCAGCTTTAGTCAGATCCTTGGCCTCCCCAGAGAGAGGTCCTCATCCCGCAGCCAGCTCTACATCTCCCCTAGGTTTCTTGGTGTGGTTGGTGGGGGAGCGTCGTACTAACTCCTTGTGTCCAGTCTGTGTGCAGAAGATGCAGGTGTGGTGGTCACTGTGAGAGGCGTGGGAATGGAGGATGTGGTGGGACTTTACTGATGATGCCCCCCTCTTTCTGCTGTGTCAGCGTGGTGGCCCCCCACTCCCATAGCGTCCCCTCCATCTTAATCGCAAGCTTTATTAGTCCCTACATGACCATTCGACTTGACCGATCGGATGTCCCACTGGGCCACATTGGGTGTGGTTACTAAACTCCTTACTTGTGATGAATGGAAAGTCCCTCCAATACATATGCAGAAACATGAAGCTTGTCATTCATCACGGCTGGTGACACCATGCTGGTCGGTGTTGGATGTGTAGGCCTGAAGGTCCAGTCGTAAGGCTTCCCTTCCTCTGCTTTGCTGGTTACTGCTCCTAAGAAAATGTGTTTATTTAACATACTGTTCAAGAAGCATAACTTCTTGTACCTTGTGTTTTTTTTTCCAGAACTTTTGTTTCCCAGCCGATTATGTGTGACCGTATTGTAAACAGGTTTCATTATGGACATGTTTTTGAAACCATTTCAGATGTTTCATTTCGGAATGTAATCGAAAGTGAGAAACACTGATATTTCATTTCTGCTGCTTTATTGGTAACACTAGTTGTTTGCGGTTGGCTTTTCTATGCTTTGGATAAATACACCAAGGACAAAGTGAGACAGGCTGTAATAGTGTGATCCGTAGGTGTGAAAAATGTCCCACACTTTTTTTGCACTTCTGGTATCCCATCTGCTGTGAATTTGGGATATTTACATGCTTAACATGCAGCCTGCACAATTCGCGCTGTTGATGTAGTGAAAGCCAGTATACTGAAATTTGGGTTACAAACCATGCTCCAGGGCATGGGAGCCTTGCTGGGATTTGAACATGTAACTATCCAGTTCGAAGTCTGTTTCTTCAGGATCTGTAGCACCTGCTACCTTAAAAAAGACATCTGGCTTCCAGCTGTGCATCTCTGTTGGGGTGAGCCAAAGATGGCAGTGGAAGAAGGAGGTCAGCTTTCAGGGCTACGCTTTATTCGTCAAGCCAGCAGCACTTCCTGGCGAGTGACCCTCCCTCGTCCCCATCAAGCTGTGTCACACGCTGAGGTGCGTAGTGACGGGTCTTAGGGATCCTCCAAAGACCAAGGACTTCCTTGTTTTCCTTAGAGTGAAATAGGTTCATAACTGTTAAAATAGCCATAAGTATAGTCTTTTTTTGTGTTGTCAGGCATCTAAGATTTGGTAACACTACTTGAGGGGGCAAAAATTACTGAGTAAACCATTTGCTTCTCAGGAACAAATCATGAACAAATATAGTAGCATGAAATACATGAACAGTCATGATTTATTAATAATGAACAAACCTGGGATCAGTATTTAAACACTTAATTACTGGTTAATTAATACTTAAGGTATGAATGTACAACTACATTATGCTCCATCAAGTAAAGTGTTGCCAAAGGTCTTTTAGCGCTTGAAGACTTGATTGTTGAACCAGTTGTGTCCTTTTGGAATAGATAAAGTATGAAGTCATTACGTTATTAAGGAGTGAATTTTTTAATTGTGAGTTTGTAACTGGGCCAGGATCGACCTGGACTCTCTGCTTATTCTGTTTCCAGATAAGACTGTTAGTGAGATCACAGGTGTTTCGGCAGATATTTACGGGGGAGATTTGGACACGCAGGAAGTGATATGACTCCCCCCAAAAAGTTCATAACAGCCACTTCCCAGAGACACTGAGCGAAGGACCTCTCTCAGCAGGGCAGATCATGTCCGGGAAGATGAACAGCTCTGAAGTTCTGTTTACCACGCTGACCTTCAGAAATTGATTTGTCAGTGTATTTCTATATTCATCGTTCACAGAAATAATAGGCAATGGTTTTTGCTAAGGATAGGGCCTGCTTTCAGGATGAATCACTGTGCTCTACTGGTCCCAGTGGCTCAGTCTGAAACCCTCCCCAGAAGTCCTCCTACACTTTCTGAGCCTTTTGCTTAGGCTCTGATTTCATGCAACATAACCTCGTCCTTTCTAAAATAGTATCTTTTAAAGGCGCACTCAGGGTTTTCTGGGGGTGGTCTGGGACTCAGCCTGCAATCGTTTGTCTTACGAAAGGATGCATGTAATATGCGCGTGGACTTGCGATAATTCCCTTGTCATACTTTTTCTACATTTTAAATAAATGAACAGAATTCTTCCCAGATGCATCGGTAGTACTAAAATCGGCATGATCGGATTGCGAAAGCACTTCCAGGGCTGGGCAGTACGCTCTTGCCAGTTTGACTGTCAGGAAGGCAATTTGTTACTGACTTCACTGCAAAGTTCTTCACTGTCATTGGATTGAATCCTTCACTGACTTCACTGTATAATGTCATTAGCTTTGACATTATAATTCAGAGGCTTCATCTGAAGTATGGCTTGAACATTGGGGAAGCTGCAGGTAGCTCAGGGATCAGAGAAACATGTACAGACATTTACACACGTGCTGTCTGTCTTGTTACCTTTATTTTTTAGAAAGGCATGACTTGAACTATTTGAGTAGATGTTTTTGCATCATTGTACCGTCATCTTTTGCCTTTACATTAATCTCATAAGTCTTTTTAACGCAATGCCTTAAGTAAACAGAAGGTAACACTTTTGGGAAACGCTTTTACGGAGGGGAGAGGGCTGAACTGTGAGAGTGATCAAGTCCTGGCTGTGTTGTTCTGAGTGCTGGGCGGTGCGTGGGATTAGCATGCCCTGTAAGTCCAGCAGTCTGGAATGGATTAGCCAGAGCCCCCGGCAGAGGCTACTTGAAGGGGGCCCCTGGCGTGACCAGCGAGGGAAGGGCGCCGTTATGCTGCAGAAGTTCTGCAGTCTGTGGGATATGTTTTGCATTACTCAGCTGTACAACCCATTGCTGAATGTCACTAATATCACCTGTTGGCATCTACTAGCCTAGCATTTTAGCAGTTCGCCACGATACTTCTCCTGTGTCTGATTTCTGATGGACTACTAATGTGAGCAGGATCCTGACAGATTCAGACAGCAAAGTCTGAATGAAAAAGAGGGTCATTTTTCTCCAGGTCACGGTGCCGCAGGGGGCACACAGGTGGTAATGCTAAGTAGCAGTCAGGCAAAGGCCCACACAGCAGACCTGCATCTCACTGGGCTGTTCCCAGTAATACCAGTGCCACTGCAAAGGCCAACAGAGCAGACCTGCATCTCACTGGGATGTTCCCAGTAATACCAGTGCCACTGCAAAGTCCCACACAGCAGGTCTGTACCTCACTGGGCTGCACCCAGTCATACCCGTGCCTCCTCAGTTAACAAAATTAAATCATAAGAATGTCCCATTCCAACCTGTGACAAAAAAAAAATCCTTCAAGATGACCTTAGACTTTGAAAACACAATGAAACAACATTCATAAATTCTCCGTATTATGCTAGGAACTAGTCAATAAAGAAAGTACCTGGTTCAGACACATCTCTTGTCAGACCAGTTGTGTGGGGGATTCTGTGAGTTAGATGCTATGTAGGGTCTGACAGGAATGGAGTACCATCATTGACCCTTAATTCAATGTTATTTAACCCTGTGTTGTGTTAACAGTACACTCCCTGTGGGCTGAGCACTTTCATAAGCACCTTTTGGCTCTCTGGCTCCAGCAGCGAGCAGATAGATAGGGGGGTCTGTTTGACAGGAGATACCATCCAGCCCAGGAGATTGTGAACTTGCATTGCAGTCTTCAGGGAGGCAGCTCTGTTCTGACTTGACTGTGTCATGATGAAGTTGCCCTCTTTTGTAATGTGATTGCTCATATTCACATTAATTGCTTACAGTTAATCAGCTCGTGTCTGCTTTTTCACCAGAAGGCTTTATACAGAATCGCACACATGTAGGGACCATTTTTTTGGTCTCCACAAGGGGAAATTCAGTTTCATGAAAAGCTGTGACTGCAGTCAAAAAAATTAAAATGCCGAAGGTCTTGTATTTTGTTTTGTTTCTTATGGTTAAGGTTAGGGCTGGGTAGGGGTTAAGGTTGTCATTGTTGGGATTAGGGTTTTTCCCATAGAGATGAATGGAGAGTCCCCACAAAGATATGCATACAGGTCTGTGTATGTCTATATATATATATATATATATGCCTTCACAGGATCCTAACCCAGTGAGCTGCACACCACTCCCCAGAATGAATGAGTCGCAATGTTTTAGCAGAGGATGGGTTCAGTGCACTAACCTCTGAGTTCCGCATGCTTCTGCAGCTCCACTCTGCAGAACAGCACAGATTTTATTGTCGATGGTTCTAAATTTAAGCAAGCTTTGATGCTTTCTGGGTGAGTTTTTATTATTTGAATTACTTGTGGTTGAAACAGCAACTCAGCAACTAACTCCATGTCACTCTTTCACCATCAGGCCACTGGACACCATTTCCCCCTTTAATTAATTGTTTTGGAGGCTGGCAGCTGTCTGCATTGTCCATTGTTCATTCTTTCGAAGCAGAGACACAGAGTCACTTATTAAAGGTCTATTAGTTTGTTGTGTCCAGTCTGGTTGGGAAATGGACACAACTTTGAAGGAACGTGATTAATTATGTTAGCCTGGCCGGCCCATTTCCATGGTGATGGTACCGAATGTGTGTACAGGACAGTACATCGAGAAATTTGCCTGACGTGTGAGATTTCAGTCACTGACTTTTTTGTGAAACAAGCTGATGTCTTTCATCCTGACATTCCTGTGGGCTGGACTGAAATAAAGGCCATACAAGAGTGTAGCGTTTTAGAGGGCAGTCAGCAGTGCTGCGGCTGGCTCAGTGGACAGCACTGCATCCTCACACCTCCAGGGCTGCGGGTTCGGATTTCTCTGCTGTTTTCTGTGTGTGGGGAGTTGGCATGTTCTCCCATGTCACACGGGTCCCCTCAGGGGGCTCTAGTTTCCTTCTGCACCTCAAACGGCTTCCAGTTCGCCTAATTGGCGTCTCCAAATTGCACACAGAATATTATTGTGTGTGTGTCTGTGTGTCTGTGTCTGTGTTGACTACCATCCCCTCCAGGGAGTACCCTGCCTGCAATAGGCTCTGTGATTCTGACCAGCATAATTCTATAGAAGTTGGGTGGATGGATACAAACTACACTGACTCTGTCTTGGATATTTTCAAACAAGGAGTTGGAACTGATTTGATTGTCATAAGACTGAACAAAACAGAACCCAAACTTGAGAAACAGAAAATAAATAGATGGATGGATGGATGGAATTCTGGCCCTTTATATCTTTTCACTTTGTTTACATCTTTCTGTGGGTTTTTCCTTTCCCTGTTTTTCTACCACATTTGAAAGATTACTCTTCAGGTAAAATATGACAATAAAAAGTGTAAAATTGCCCTTTAGTTGCCTGGCATCCCATTCAGTTGCTGTACGACCCTAATTCCTGGATAGGCTGTAGATTAGTCTGAGCAGATAAGTGGTTCTTATAAAATGGGTAGTTTCTCACCTCTGGTTAGTTAAAGACAGCTGCGTGCCGGTTTTGTGGGACATGGAGGCTGATGCAGTCCAGAGCCCCCGTCTGTGTATGCTCCCAGCTCGGACATCAGTAGTACCTCCACTGCGGTGGCATCTGGAACAGTACTGCCGGGAATCCCAGCCCCCATGCCTGGGCCTGCCCCGGGGCTCTGAATAGCGGACGAGGTCAGAGAGTCCAGCTGTTTGCAGCTGCCCCGGGGCCCCCCGATGACCTGCACCCATCAAACTCAGGAAGCCCCCACTAATTCAGCCCTGTCAGCTGGCACGCATCTCAGTGCTTAAGCTGCGCTCTGCTCCCCAAGCAGCAATGCTAATGGCTGTCAGAAATGCTAATCACTTTAGTCTGGTGTGCATCGTTGACCTTTTTGTGTAGAAAAAATGTAAGCATCATTTTAGATCCTCATATATTTTCAGGATAGAAGAAAATGTAATGTGAGATTTTCCTGTTTTATGCTTTTAATGTCCACTTAAGAAAAATTGAATCAAAATGAAATGGGACACATTGGACATAATGCCTAATTCCCCAGGGATTACCCCTTGTTGAATCCTAGAGCAGTAAAGGGGCGTGCATCTCTCCATCTTAGATAATATGATACCCCTGTGGATACATGACCAACAATATGATCCAAAAAAGATGCATTTAAACATGTAAAGATTCCATAAGCTTTAACTCAGTAATAATTATATATGATTAAATTCAAGTGCAATGCTGTTCTATTCAGGTCTGACTGGATTCAATTTGTGTGAATATAATGTATTCGGAGTATTGCTGTAATAATGTTGGTCTGCAGAAACTGAGACTCTTGGTGACTAAAGTCGACCATAAGGAAAATACTGCAGTACTATACAGTAATAGTGATGCAAAGCGTGTATCAGTTCATAATGGCTTAATCGAGTTTTGGCCAAGTCTATTTTAAATTTGCATTTGGGGTTCTGAATTGATGCGGCTGTCTCATGCACACTTGGACCAAATGTCTGATTCAAATCAGTTTTTCATTACACTGCTGGTAAATAGTAATGTATTTACTCATCCTGTCTGCTTTTTTAATAAAATGAATAACTGGTACTTTCCTTCAAACTGATTCCTACTTACAAAAATGTACAAAAAAAATCAATTTGAGGAGCTTGATATCAGGTGTTCAGGTATGAAATTGCTGTTTGATGTTGGTATCTGTGCTATTTCTTTTACTGCTAAAAGCTGTATTTTGACTGAGGTGTATTTCTTAGATCCATCTGAGGATTATGGGAAATGTGACTGTAAGCAGTTAGCCTCTCTGCTGTGTTCTACCAGTCATGAGGTTATTTGAGAGAAAAAGAGCAGAAATGCAGAAATCTCACAGTAGTTGATCATTTCCTCAGGGCGGTTCTCTAATAAACATACATGTGAGACAGTCTCCTTTGTAACATAACCATGAAAATGGAATTTTATTTTAAAGTGCAAGGACTGCTTCTTCAGTTAAGTTGAATTTTTTAGAATGTGACTTGGAAAGGTTTTTCGTAGATTTTGGGGAGTCAGATCAAAAGAGGAGTTTAAAGTTTAAAATGACTGCATCTTGTCCTTTCAAATTTCTATTTTTCTTTGGGTTTATGAAAGAGAATAATGAAGAATGAGTCTTCTGCTCTCCTGTCATTGAAATGCCAGTTTTGGGTTTCATGGACAGTGGAAAACATGCGAGTTGATCTCCTGGGGTCCCGATTGCTTTATCAAACAGAAGTACGAAACTATATATACATACAGGCAAACGGCCAGGGGCAACAGTTCAAAGCATTTTTGGAGAACTTGAGTTCTGACAAAGTGAAACTTTTTTTATTCCCTGTGCTTGGAAATTTAGCGATATTTGATGTCTATCTTAAGAAGAAAACCAGGGATGTAGCATAAAATCATAATATGCGCCTTCTTAAGCTCCAGAGACTCAGATCAGAACAGAGGACTAATGTTCAACAGGGTTTCCCAATATGAATCGTTATATCGGATATCAGAGAAATTTGTAAGCATAAAGGATGAAGATCAACTTAATGAGACCTGAAAATTCCTACATTGTACCTTTTGACATCTGTATTTTGTGTGGTTTTCCTCGTGATTTTATGTAAAACTGCTGATTGAGTGATATAAGTATTTATTACAACTGCAGAGAAATATGTACAGAATAGTTGAAATACCTCAAAGCAGGATTTAAAATATGTTTTTTTTTGTCACTTTCTGTATTTCTTCTTCTTCATCCATTTATCCGTCTTCTGAGAGCTACTCTTGTTTATATGACATTTAAAATGAATCATCAAGTATTTCTATCCCCGTCTTTATTGATTGGCTATTCCTTGTACATGGGCTGCTGTTTTTTTTTAGGATGGTTGTATTGGTTATGTATGAATTTGTCCACCCTATGGACAAACATCTTGATATTTCCATCAGCACAGCAGCTGCACGTGGGTGGAAACATTGCCGGCTGCAATGAGGTGTGATGGTGTTGAGGAAGGTATTTTGGAAACCTGAGTATGTGTATGAGATAGACAGGGTGACTAAGTAAATGTTAGCCAGACTGCTCGGCCGTAGAGAAGCGCGGGGACTTTGTTCTATACTATCAGCTAGATATCGGAATATTTCACATATCGCAATGTGATTTTTTTTTTGTGAGAAATATTTGTTATTTATAAAAAAAAAAGGAGTCCAAAACAAATTTCTCACAAACCTACCTACGAGTGATTTAAACAGCTGAGATTATGTGATTCTGATTATGATTGACTTGAAGCATGTACTCGGAGCTCATGCAAAAGCAGGGGTGGTAAACTTTTTCTTAGACATATGATAGATAATTTTGAAAAGGAAGAATCATTAAAATTCCAAAGCTTGCTAGGTTTTGTTTGCTATTACAGAGTAAAAATGTTTTGGTTAAACTTGACCTCCGCCCCACTCATCTTATCACCAAGATTTCAAAAAACCAGAACTGCATTGCAAAATAACGTTGTTTTTGAAAATACTGTGTACTGAGGTATAACGTCCAGACAGTATGGAGGTATGAAAAAACCTGATCTCAGCCCAGCGATGTGAAAATTGCATGTGCATAACATGTGCATACATTCATTTTGTATCAAGCAGCAAAAAAGTTATAACATGACGCGTTTGATTAAATTTACCTTACTTGACTTTGCACGTCCTCCAGTGTGATTATTGCATCTGCACACATTCTGATGATGGTGCCGAAATGATATATTGTGCAGCCCTAGAATAAATCCTTGATTTTTCAAAATTTGTTCTCAAACATTCCCTTAATTCCAGTTAGATAACACTGAAGGTCTAAGATAATTCAGAACCACCTCTCATAACATTATTGTGAACAGTGACTATGCAAGGATGCAAGGGATGTTTCTTTTACAGTTTTGGGGAAGTCACAATTTTTTTCTACTGCTACAGGATTTCCAGCGGTGGATGGGCAGTCTTATCAAAACCTTTACTTTAATGTTCAGGAATGTAGTAAAGAGCTTTAAAGCAGCTCACGCTGTTGCCTAACGTAATCCAGCTTCACAGGACCCTCTAATTATGTCCGTATTTATGAGGAGGCCCAGCTAGTTTTCTGTGTGTTGCCTGTGGTTCGTTCCCAGGCCATTCTAGACTGCAGAAACAGACTCTTGATGTGTCTGAGCGCCACCCCACCGGGAAAGGAGTTGCTGACCTGACCATGGAGAGGAGCAGCGGATGGGGGTGACTCCTGGTCATGCTGCAGGAGGAACAGGACCGTTCTCATTCGCCCTGACCATCCTGAATCTGGGTGACTCCTGGCCTCATGAAGCCTTTCTGCATGTGATGTAGAAAAGTGCCACAGGCAGGTTTCCCATAAGCCCCATGCTTCATCGGAGATCTCATGCCTGTGTGACCTCAGGCGTGTGGAATGTTTGCCTAAACGGCCAGGACAAGAGCAGATTAGTGTCTCGCCATATAATTTGTATTTCTCATGGAATCAGAAAGGCACCCTTCGATGCTAGGCTGTCCATCCCAGAGAGTCACTGATTGTTTACCCCTGAGGCAGCTCTCGCTCATTGTAGTGACTTAGAGGCGTCACAAACCACCTACTGGGCAAATGCGTGGTAAATAGGTGGTCATATCATAAACCCTATAGGCATTGTGCTGCTTCAGTGGGAGTCAAGCCATTTAAACTGGTTAGAGAGTTTGAAAATTAGCTATCAGTGCAAATCGCACAGTGCGCTATGCATCCCCTTGCCCGAGCCATCACACACATGCAGTCTGCCAGTGGAGGATAGTTCAAGTCCAGACAGTAAAAATCCAGACCAAGATTTTGTTTCAACCAACCAGCTGAGTATAAAGTCATGGTCACAGAGTGCTCAACTGTTGGTTAAAACAAAGTCTTGGTCTGGATTTTTACTTTCTGGACCTGAGCTATCCCCCTATGGAGTCTGCAGATGTTATTGTGAATGCGTTTGCAGTAGTGTTCATCATGTCTGTAGTGCATGTGGTGGACATGCCTACTGCAAAGAGTGCAGGAGGGAATAGTTCCTGATGGGGATATTGTTAGGTTTGTATTCAGAGCAAAAATGTGGAGTGAAAGCTCATGCACACTCTCATTTCAGAGGTAATTTCTTTGTCTTTTTTCTATTTTATTCCTATTTTCTCAATATCATGTAAAGCGCTTTGGGGCTACTCTGTTGTGAAAGGCACTATATAAAAATAAATTGCATTGAATTGAATTGAATGTCATCGCTATAATGCAACAGTAGAATTGCACAAATGAGTGTCGGGAAAGCAGAGACAGAAAGGCTGCAGTAATTACCAGCTTTATGACTCATACTACCGATAAGTTATAACCCTGGAATGGCCAAATACAACCATGTCGGTAACATTAACATAAGTCAGTAAATTTTAACAAAGACAATGAACAGAAGCCAAACTAATTATGTTTTCATCACTAAATAGACTTTTAAGCATGGTACAAATGTCATAGTCATACAACTGTATGGAGTAAGATATCGTGTTAGCAATTTAACGTGTAATTATTGTCCTCATACCTGTAGAATTATGTATAATTTAATTTGAGTCATAAAATGCAGGGACATTAATGTTCTCAGTCCAACTGCTGTAGAAGTAGGGGCTGTTAACCTGAGGCCAAACTGAATCACAACAAGAAGTTGGGGTCCCCCGTGGTGGCAGCAGTCAGGCTGCTTTAGGCTTGGATCTGACCGGGCCCTGCCGCTGTGTGCTCCCTGTTTAAACATTATGCGACATGCATTGCAGATGTGTCCGTGTCTGCTTGTTTTCCTCTTTATGTGCGCCACTGTCTCTTTTCCTATGTATCCCCTCTTTTTAATGAAAATCACTGATATCCTGGGTGCCAGTTCGTCAGGGACAGAATGGAAAATCTGCATTTGAAAAGGCTGCTGAGTTCGACATACTTTTGCAAGAAAAGGATTTACCATCCGACGTGGCTCCGCACAGGTCCAGAGAAATACAAGAACCTAGAGGTCAGAAAACCCACTTAAGCGTAGCCTCTCCTTAAACTCGATAGCTTTTTAAAATTTTATTTAAAAGTTAGATTTCACAGTTCACCATTTTCCCTTTCTATTTTTCATTCATTTATTATTTGTGTTATAGGCTAGGTAGAAGAGTAGTGTTAAGTTTTTTTTTTAAGTCTTCTATGTGTTACATACTGTAGAACTATGTTGGTATTTTTTCTGTAAAATGTAACGTGACTCTCTGATTGAGTCATGGATATCAATCTTCGTGGGCAGTGGCAGTGTGGGTGAATATTCATTGTTACCTCGCCCATGTAAATGTCAGCAGGTCTTGATGCAAAGCATAGTTCTTGCCAAAATTAACAGGGTGGGGAGAACCTGAATTCTCTGTCCAGTGAGGTTACTTTAGCCATGAAGGTACTTTCTATGTTAAATGTCTAGAAGAAATTTTGTGCCCAGCATAAGTACAGTCAGTATTAAGTATTTGAATAAAACTGCTCTAAGATCACCCATCCATTAACTGGTAAGATGTAAACTCAGGGGTCACTGTTACTTACAGCTGCTCGTTAACTCAAGCAAGCTGGTCTTCGTAACAGCAAATCATGTGGCTGTAGTTGAATTTATACAGCATGCACACAGGTCAAGGGGTTCAGTTACTAGCTAAGCACTAGATTGGCTAGGATGCATTATATAAGAGTTTTTAAACATGATGTGATTGTTGGGGCCTTACATGGTAGTTCCAGCCTCTCAGTAGCAGCCTCTCTCCTGGAATTTTCACACATCATAGTTTTTAGAGGCTAGATGAACAAAAGCACCCAGTCACTGGTAATACTTTTGCCGAAAACACCTTGTTAATGAGAGAGTTCAGAGGAGAATGGCCAGACTCATCAAAGCAGAATCAACATCTCAGTGCGGCACTGCTGTGCAGGAAGGCTTCTCTGATTGCACGTCTGTTTGGGTTGTGTATCATTATGGAATGTTCTCAGCTTTAACTGTAGTCTTTTGTTTGAACTGGTTCTGTGACTTTACAAGTTCAGACTCCATGTTCATGACTGGAAGGCTGCTGGTTCAAGTCCTCTGGCTGTCATATCCCTGTTGAGCCCTTGAGCACAGTCTTTAACCCCAGAAACTGCTCCACGGTTGCTGGATCAATATCTGATCCTGCGCTCTGACTTAAGCTTTGTGACTCTGTGTCTGATAGGAGAGTCAGGTGGGATATGGGAAACTAAAACGTTTCCTATTTTCTTATACAAATAAAGTATCATCAACGTCATGTTTCTTCATTTAAAAAATCCTTGGGTAGTGCTGAGCTGTACAAAGACATGACATGGCTAATCCCCCCTCCCCAAACCCACTTTTCAAACTCACACACTCATGGGCTCCCCCTAGTGTCTGGGCCCCTGAAGGCATTCCCCTTTCTCCGCTCTTATGGGCGACCCCAGGCTTGCCGGTTCGGATCTGGTGCTAGCTCACAGAGTCTGTGTGGTCTCCATGGGATTACTCTGGGCACCCCGATGTCCTTCCAAAGTCGCCCCTAACGTGTGTGATGGACGGGCCGCTGAGTGCTCCCCCCGGCATTTAGAGGCACTTCAGTTCCTGACTTTCTCTGTTGTCTTTGTCACCTCACTGTGCTTTAGGATGTAAGCATGGGACCATCAGACACCTTACAGTGCGTGCTTTAACTTGTCAGCCGCGGGCGTGCAGAGCACCTGTAGCCTATGTGTGATCAATTCTGAATTACTTATAGGGTTTAGTTTGAATGTCTCGCACACTGAGAGTCTCTGCCTAGATACTAAATCAGGAGGATTTATTCAAGAGAACCTGAACTATCCACTGTAAGGTAGCCGAACGTATTTACATTTTATCACTTGGTGATGAAGGACTTAAAAATGACTAAAAGTATGTATGTAATAAGAAGACTGGCGACACACATGTCACACATATCATATCCTTACCCAATGCCTCCTTAAATCCGAGGAGTAAATGAGGAGTGATTAAGGACGTTTATGTGTTTGCTTCTTCTGAAGATTAGGCAGCTGCCCAGGTGAGCACCTTCCCATCACCCGCATCTGCATGCTCTTCCCCGCCCAGAGCCGGCCTGTCCCATCTGAGGCACAGCACCACCTGACGAGGTGCTGCAAGAAGGAGACCCGGCGGGGGGCATGCAGCTGGGTGGGGCCGGAGCCTGCAGGGGGCGGAGGGGGGCGCGCTTGTTTGGTATTCTTTTCATTCTGCATTCACAGCAAAAGTGAGGCAGTGAGTGAGGGTGTGTGACAGAGAGAGCGAGAGCGAGCGAGGGAGCGAGGGGGGGAGGGAGAGAGAGGGGCAGAGGAAGAGTAGATTCTGAAAGTCAGCAGCCAAGCAGCCGAACAGCTGCCCCTAAAAAGCAGAGCTGCGTGGACACAGTGCGCTCTGCCGCCTCGGGACAGCCCGCGGCGAAGCACCTCGCGTGCAGGACCTGCGGGAGACAAGAGCTGCGTGAGCATGGACCCGGCCAGGTCCATACAGAACGAGATCTCCTCCCTCAAAGGTATGCCCGCTTCCCGTGTGCTGCATCAGGACAGGACGGTGTTTACTCAGCACGACCACGTTGCCATACATCTCTCTGGGAGGAATATGGCGTTATCCCGGGGTGTGGAGGGCGGTGCTCTTGTCAGTCACGGCGCTGTCCCGGGTGCTCGCCGCCCTGTGCCGCTGTGTCACAGAGAGCGGGAGGCTACGGCCTGGGGCAGCCGGGGCTCGTCTGCAGAGTTCTGCATCGCCGCGGCAACACCAGCCCTGCCCAGGCCTGGCTCGCTCTCCTTACCGCTCGGGGGATATCGCATCCGCTCGGCTCCGGCTGTGTCAGAGCACAGCGGCTTTCGGGTGGGGGGGGAGAGCTGCCTGAGCTCCTGCCCCGCTCATCATTACCTAACGTGCTGCAGTGTTCCTGCAGGGAGGGGGGGGTCGTTTTGGTCTGTCCGGGTATCTGTCCTGCGTTTTTTCAGTTCCCCTTGTTTTGCTGGAAATGCACAGCATGTTTCATAGAAAGCAGAACACGTGAAACGGGGCCAATTAATTGTTTTGCACATTTTTATTGACTGAAGTATGTTATTTTCTCAGTTTTTTTGCAGACATGACGATGTTTATGACACTTTAGATTTTGCTAGGCAAATATTTGTTTTCACCTCATTCTGTTCAGACCTGCAGTAAAAGCCCATCTCAGCAGGGGGTGAGCAGAGAGATAAGAGACTTATCTAAAAATCAGGATAGTTCTGGGCCACTATCGACATCCATGACTGTACATGCTGTAGCGCTGCAGTCTTTAGTGCAATAAGTGAAAATTCAAAAGCTGTAAAAAATGCTTGTGCATTTTCTGCACTTCCTCTCAGAGTACCGACAGGCCCTCTCTCCGTATCCCGACCAAAGAGCCCTGCATCTCTCACGAGGAGCACGTTCAGTCCCGTGGCATGAGCCTGTCAAACTGCAAGCTCTAACAAATATTAAATACAGAAATAAAACCGATAAACTCTGTGTTTTGAGTTCTGTGCGCAGAGCTGTCTGATGCACGCTCGGAGATCGCAGGTAATCTGCACGGTGGACATGTGTGAGTGTAGCTGCATAAATATTATTACGCATATCAATGTTTTGCAGTCAAACGGTGCTTTTTTTTCAGCACATTGTGTGCTTTCTTCAGAGGTGCTGGTCTGGATGTTCCTTATGCCCGGTTGGGGGGGAGAGATTCTCCCCAGTTCCAGTAGCTGACTGAGAACATGTGGACTGACTCTGAACATTGATCCAGCAGACAGAAGGTGGTGGATTGGGATACACATACAGAGGGCTGGGTTTCAGACTCTGGGGGTCATGGCTGGGCTCCAAGCTGAAAGACGGGATAAACTGGCCACTGCAGACAAAGGAAGTGCAGGATGAGGAATATATTTGTCTAACCTCCATTACAGTCCACATTTGTGTATGTTATGGTCACCGTTTACAGTGGCACGTAGTTCTCCCTGTGTAAATCCTGTCTTTGGAATGTGAAGGAGATGTGAATCACCTGAATGTCTGGGGACACTTAGATTTGGATTCCAGCAGCTGTAATACTGATGTGCCGGGTTCCTCCTCATGTGCTGTTCCAGAATTTTGCCTGTGGGCCACCATGCTGACCGGAGGCGTGATTTATGGGATCTAAGACTCAAACAATTTCAATGTAAATGAGATGCCTGTGTCCTTCTCTAGAAGGTTAATTACCTGATCGATTTGGAAAAACTGGAAAATTGATTTGTTGCCCAGCCTCGTTGAAAAGGTAGCATGAAGGAAATTATGAAATGAAAAGTTCAGAGTGTTTCCAAGAGAAAACCATGTGTGATGGAAGCTAGCACATTAGGGATTATCATTAAATACCGATTAGTGGGCTTGGTTGTGTGTGGATGCTGCTGGTGTCAGTGGAGTAGGAGTATAGGAGCACCTCGCTAGGTCTGATGAACCATTTTCACTTTATCACTCTTCAGCCAAATTCCCTGCCTTTTCCACCGGGTCAGACCACTGCAATGCAGGTGTGAAGGCTGAGTCCACGTGACTACTTTAGGTTCCGCTACTCCCTGCTAGAATATAAAATACTCTGAAAGAGATGCTCCCCTTTGTGACATCAGGGTCTGATCCTGCTGAAAGGGTACAGTGAGGGCAGAAGTCTGTCCTATTTTTTTTTGTACCATTTAAGCGCTTTGAGACAATGTAATGTTGCGAAAATGCGCTATACAAATAAAACTGGATTGAAAATTGAATTGAATTTCATTTATTATGCTCCAGAGCCAAGGGGACAGTCTGTAGCATTAAAATCTAAGGATATTAGTCTCTGTCTTCCTCCTCGTCCCACACTGGGTGTGTGAACATGAGCTGTCAAATCCCCTGAGGGGTTAAGCCTGTGTGAAAATGTGGAATTGGAATCACAAATAAAGCTGTACTTATTAAGCAGGTATGTAAACTGCTGCCTTAGGGACAATATTGTGCAGCATGTGTGGATCTGCGTGTTTGTGGGTATATATACAGAAATAAATATATACGATATAATAATTATATCATATGCCATGTTGTGTGCACTGTTAGTGTTACGCTTTCACCAATCGTAGATCACACACTTTATTTATGAAGGCTGCCACTTATGTCCAGTGAACGTCATGTCTGTGCAGCGAGTGCAGCTCGCAGAGGCAGAGTAGCTGGATCCACGCAGTCTTACATGCCCCATACACACTTTGGAGGCAGAATCTGACACATCACAAAGCAGGAGGAAGCTTTTCCAGTAACAGAGCAGTGCACACAACATGACACTGTATTTACAAAACATTTATTTTAGGGGAAATCAAGGAGATCATATAGTGTGTTGTAGTGAGGACACTCCCACTTGTCTCATACAAGGCGTTTTGAGTGACTGGGAAAGGCAGTCAGGGAGGGGCTTTGGTGTTTGATAACTATCACATTTTGGATATGATGGCAGAGGGCAGTGCCGCCTAGAATGGGAAGAAAGAGCAAGAGTGGAGATGTAATGAGAGCAGCAGGATCAGATGGTAAAGAAAATGCTGGAATATGGCTGGGTGGGTGAAGCATCATGGCGTGGGCTTGTTTACTGGGGGCAAGCGAAAAGAAAAATCAATATTATACAGTGATTGGGAACCAGGAATGAGAGCGCAGGTCACCTGACCCATCATTGATGAGGACAGCCGCTCTCCCTGGTCTTAAATCTGATGTCATGATGTAATTTCCAGCAACCTGGATTGGGCCTTGCAGTATTATAGCCACGGTGTTTGGTACTGAAAAGCCGCGCAAGGCGGGAGCAGCAGATTCCGTTTTGACAGGATGGCTCTGGTGCTCCTCCCATTTTCCCTGTGTTGATGGAGGGAGGCTGAGATTTATAAGGGCTGTGAGCATTTACAACTGCAGCTACAGCGTTCCAGGTGCCCCATTCCTTACTGCGTCTCTTTCTGCCTCAAAAACAAGCCTGTCTGACCTATATTCTGAAAGATTAAGGGAATTGTTATTCACCATCCTCTGTTTCTTTCATTATATTTTTTTTTAGCTAAGGCTACCTTTGTGTATTAGTGTCACATAGAGTGCTCTGTGTCTGGTGATAGCCTGCTATGTAGGTTTACCCTGCAGACATGCCTGTCCGCTGGTGGCTGGTTTCCGGTGGACGGGGAGCCGCCGGGCGCCCGGCACCACGCCACCTGTAATGGCGCCGCCCAGCATCTGCACGCTGGCCACATTTTTGGAAATGTGGCATCTGATGGAAAGTAGGTGATGGCAAAAGAGGTGTCAGAGCTGAAGTGAAGTTTAATGGAGAGCTCCCTTTGAAACAAAGCTGGTCGACTAATGTGAAAAAGGGGGCAGTAAATTTCCCTGTGCAGTGGAGCTGGCTCCTGTGAAATTCCCTTGTGTGGATCTCCATGGAAACACAGGCCACTGGAATTTAAGGAGGCATGGGCTGCCCGGGACCAATTTCTCCACAAACTTTATTTTCATTTATTGCCGGCAGCTGGAATTTCGCAAACAGGAGACTTTTTTTAGCTGCTTTGTTGAAGAACATTGCAATCAAAAACCTTCCCATTAAAGCAATTTTGCTGGTGCTGTCCATGAAGACGTAGCATAAAAT
Source organism: Mormyrus iriodes (assembly GCA_011763525.2). NCBI lineage: Eukaryota > Metazoa > Chordata > Actinopteri > Osteoglossiformes > Mormyridae > Mormyrus > Mormyrus iriodes. The sequence goes on from JAAGVU020000045.1 coordinate 17,995,724, forward strand.
GGGATGGGGCACTGCAGGCCACTGCAGGCTTCCTTCAGCGAGGTGGGGCACTGTAGGCCACTGCAGGCTTCACTTAGTGGGGGTGGGGCACTGCAGGCCACTGCAGACTTCACTTAGTGGGGGTGGGGTTCTGCTGGCTACTGCAGGTTTTATTCAGTGGGGTGGGGTACTGCAGGCCACTGCAGGCTTCATTCTGAAGGGTGGGGTTCTGCTGGCTACTGCAGGTTTTATTCAGTGGGGTGGGACATTGCAAGCCACTGCAGGCTTTGGTCACCAATGCAGCCTTTGCTATTCTTGTAGAATCTCTCTGAGGTTATTTTTGAAAGGATCCTTTGGCTTTATTTTGGCATGGGGTCGGTCACCGCTGTACATCAGTGGTTAATGAGACTGATATGGGCCACGCAGTCCCAGCTGTGCTATGCCCCGCTGAACGCACAGTTGTGCCGGTGAACTTTTGGTGCATGTGCAGGTCATTGGTACATGTCGGGTTACTCAGGTACCAGAGTGACCAGCAGTGATATGGGAGGGGCTATGACTGCATGGGATCTAATGCCCCCTATAGGTGGCATGGAGAAATGCAGACAGTCAGTTGCAGGTTAATTGGAGAATGGTACTCTCTTCAAACCAGGAGGGGAAATAACAGATGGAAATGTTGCTTTTATTGTATTTTATCTGAATTGAAGCTCTCTGTCCTGCATAAGTGAGGATGCATGGCTTCTTGCTTGGGCTGATGTTTATCGTAATCCAGTGCCTACTTTAAATAGTCAGTAATGAGATGTGAGCGCCTGGTATTAATTTCATTTGTTTGTGCTGTTAGCCTGTGTTTATGAGGAGCATTTTTTTCTTCTGCTAGACATGTGATGGATATGTTCATGGCACAGAGATGTATGTAATTAATAAAGTACCTGGATTTGTTCATGAACTTTTGAAAGAAATATGCCCATGACCCTGACCGGGCTCAGCAGCTGGAAGAAACAGATGTTAATAATATTCCCTGTGACGAGTAAATGATGATGCTTGTAAGAAACTATAATCAAAACTATTCACAGAGTTCTTTTTACAGTATGCATTAAATACTTCTGTTAAACAGAAAGTGTTTTCAAGTCCAATGTGATGCAGAATAAAGAACATTTTCCCATAAAGCAAGCTGATCAAAAACAGGAATAGGAGGACAAGGCTAGAGGAGTTCGCACACTGTCGGCCCTGCTGACGGCGGCTTTCCCCTAGAAACTCCATGGCACTGGTGTCATTGGAAAAGTAGTGTGTGAGTGTGGCTTAGCCCATGTGACTCCTGTCACCTCCGTACGGGTGAATCCAGGACCCGTTTTTAAACAAAATGCCCTGTCATGCCCAGGTGGATTTCAGCCATGCGTCTGGTGTTTTGTGGGAAGAGTCTGTTTACAGGAAATGACACACTGCTCACAGGGCCCAATCAGAAGTGAAATTTCCTCAATAACAATATGATCCGTAATCACATGGTATTCGTAATGCTGACTCGTAATGTTTACTGCTCGAGATGGAGCCTCTGCTATTTTCAGTTACAGGTTCAATGACTGCAAAATGCATATAAGAAATATTTTGTTAAATGTCTTAAAAGATAAACAGATTAAGTAATTTCAGCATAGAATTGCATGTTATAAAATGGACCTGAGGGGGAGTTGGTTTGTTATGGAAATTAGACTTTCACTCTGCTCGCCTGATTGTCTGGAATACACTGCACTTTATCTGAATTCAGGGCCGGCTAGATGGCTTTATGACACTAAAGCTGGGATAATGGAAAGGGCTGGTCTAATGATTTTTTTTTTTTTTCCCACCAGAGTTCAATAAGCAGGGCTCAAACAGCCTCGCCTAAGAGCAGAGCCAGACACTTTAAGGGTAATACAAATATGCTGTGCAACTGTCTTTAACAAAACCCTGATCTTTTTGTGCCTCAGCTGAAGCAAAGTTATGAAATGTAACCAATCAAAGATGTCCTTGAAGATGTAAGAGGGAGTTAAAGGGTGAAGCCATTTTATTAGAAGGTTTATTGAAGGACATAGGCACACAATCTCCCCTGCTTTTGTTAATCTGTGGTGCTCATTATACTGGTATAAAATAATGAAGAATCCATTTCAGACATCAGTTCAACTAAGGTTATATTAACCCCACAATTTATATGTGTAATTTATCATCCACTATTTATAGAATCACACTGAATAATTTAAACCGTTTTCATGTATTATGTAATTATCCTGGCAGGATGGAGCCAATTTCCTGACTGTTAAGTCTGTATTGAGCTAGATAAAAGATTTAAGATGCTTCACAGATTTTCCTGCAAGGTCTGTATTATGATTGTCATCACCCTTCTATGAAGGTCCTTCGGTGAAGATTACTCCTCATGGATGAACTGCATCAGTGCAAATCAGTCATGTGAAGACATTGCACTTGACATGGCGTCCTGTAGATCATAATGGTGCCTCTTTTTATTCATTACACTGAAAAAATATCATTACATGACCATAGAATGGATGTGAGTTTTAAAAGAAGCTGCCGGTGAAGAGAGCGAGAAGAAGGAATCCATTATTCCGTGGACTAGGAGTGATTGGCCAAGTCAATGGAGGTGTCTCTTGGTTTACTGAGAATGGAGAAATGCGTGAGTCACTGTGCATGAAGGGCTACTATATACAAAGGCTGTTTCTGTAATTCTGTACATCTTCTAACAATAGCTCTTTATCCTGCAGCAAATCTGATTTAGAATTAAAAGTGAGATAAAAATGTTTTTTTACCAAAGGACCACTACTGGAAAATCTGAGGTGAACCTACCTATACAACAGTAAAATCAGAGACAACTGTTTATTAGTCGAATGAGCCTGCATACACGCTCTCATAGTTTTCATTTCATTTTACATGTTTGTAGAAGGCAGGGCTGTTCTACTTTAACTTTGCAGTGACCTCCAAAGGCAACAATCAGGAACACCGGAATCATGCAGGTGGCTCCTGCTGACCTGCTTGTTGCTACTGACTGAGGTGCTTCTACATCTGCTATGCAGCCACTTCTTGTTGGTGTCCTCAAACAATGAAAATGAGCAGAGGTGGTCTCTACGTTTAAAACTGGCATGTTTAAAGTAAAGTAAAGGAGTGGGGGGGGGTACCCAGTCAATTTTTAAATCCATCTATCTGAATCATAGTATAGAATCCATAGGCTAAAACTGTAGATCCTACAGCAGGATCTACAGTAATGAAACCAAAACGCAAGATATGGGACAAAACTAATACATCTGGCAGAAGATGTATTACACACCAGAAGGGCAGAATCAGGAGCCAAATGTTCAGAAAGGTGCAGACACTCAGTACCTTGCAAAGGGGTGATAGCATGGCCTGATTACCCAGCAGGTAATGAGATTATGAGTCACGGGTGCATTAGCAGTCAGGTGAAGTGGAGCGTGGCCCGGCGGGGCGTGACTCATGAAAGCCTCGGCCCGATGCAGGCGCGTGGCCCAGGTGTAATCATGGATATTTTATGATGTCTCTGGCTGTTGTTGTTGGCACCAAGTGAGAATGTGATGCATCATTTCTGTAAGAATCGACAGATGGCTGGCCTGTGTGTGCAGTGCCGTCCTGCTGTCATATCGGCAGCTCCATGCTTGTAAATGTGCCGAAGCTCGGGAACGCCACATCTCTCAGGTTGACTTTCCGTGAGATTCACCTTCAAGGCATGAAAGCATGTAGCATTTTGCTGCGTACGAGCTTGACATGCCACAAATAGTTATACAGCCATATTAGCTCCCACTCTCACCAGACTAGGTTACCTTCTTGGTTGGGGGCGATTAGCACCTCCCTGCGTTATATCCCCTTTTCAGGGGGGTAGGATTTGCAAACTGCATATATCCAGATATGCATCAAAAGTCGAAGCCGTGCCATGCATAGAACTGGCCGATAAGATCAGACACATCCAGGTCACGGGGTATGGCCGGGGGGGCCGAGAACCAGAGAGTACCGTGGCTCAGTGGGAATTAATTCCCCCCAGTAATCTGTGTCCTTTGGTTTGTGTGGGACTCTCTGACTCTCTGAACTTATCTGCTGCTGTATATTTCCCGTTAAGTGAGACAGCACATGTGAATGGTAAAAAACAAACGGCCAGCTATGGATGCTGAGGCTGGATTCAGTCTCACCCTGCATGAGGCTCTCTGGGGGGGCCTGATTCTCAGAGTTTTTGTGTTGAGCCTCTGGGTATAATGGCAACCGTGCAGTAACTTATTTAGTAAATTATTTTAGCCAAACCTCCAGCAGGTGGTGCTGTTGCAGAGGCAACTGTAAATTATCGTGACAATGCACTTTGAAGTCCAGAAATTATAAGATACAACTTAATGCAAGTAATGTGTGTCTAAACATTTTCTTCATATATCTTCTTTAAGTACTTCATGCTGTTGTAATACTAGGTGGTCTTTTTGCCACCCATGATTACTGCATGATTAACAGTATTATTGCTGATGAAATCTTATTGCAGTTTTGATAACGGTCTTAACTGTCTGTTTTCTTTAAGGGTTGTTGCTTATCTAAGGTTATCTCTGTAAAGCTGATGTAGTTGAAAAGGTCACTGGGGAGAGGTAATGCCACTCAAACTCACACTGTATCATCGTACTGTGTTTTTTTTTTTTTTTAGGTGAGTCGCCTTGCCTGCCCCGTGGTTTCCTGGTGTTGGAAAGGTTGGCTGCAGCCTGTCCTGGTAAAGGGAGAGGAGCGTGAACGTGTGCCAGTACAGGAAACCGTTGACTGGATGGGATAGCGAGCGGTTCCCACAAAGTCACACGACAAGGGCCCAGGCCTGGAGCAGCTGCATGCTGCTGGGTTAAAGTAGGGGTGCTCTGCGGACACTGCAGGTGGCAGGGCGCTGAGGTCTGCCAAAGCTGCTTGTGAGTCTGCTGCTTTCCGTCCGCTATGATCTGCTGCCTCACACACCTAGTTTGTGCTCTAGGATGTGACATATTTATTTTCAGTGCTACCTAATCCCAGTTGCCGTCTTCACAGTAATGTAGGTCTGCTGGCTTGGATTTCTAGGTAATTATTTAAGTGTTCTTTCTTAACCGACTTAAAGTTAAATCTTTTGTTTAACCGCTTATGCAATCCCTTCTTAAAGCTTCGCTGACAGATGAGTGCTCACATGCAAGCTGCAGTGGGGCTGGAATGTGGGATTTTTACTACGCGGCCTGTCACTGTGACACCTTATGGTGGGTGGAGCTGGGTGGAGGAGGTGAAACGGAGCCTGCAGCGTACCGTGTTGATACATTTCACTAAGAAAACATTGTATGAAAGGCTCTGTATACATAGATGAGGTCTATTTCTCCAATAAATTTAGTTTAGTTTTTAATTTAATGTTTTTTTATGATGCATTCAAGTTTTCAAGTTTTTTTTTTCCCTAAATATGGGCACTGTCGCTTGTTAACAAGCTACTCCCGAGTCTTAATCCAGACCACACTACACTCATGCACATTGCCCAGTGTCTTTTGGACAGGGATGGGTTGTGGAAACACACTGATAAAATTACACAGGCATGTGCCGGGCTGGTCGTTAGGTTTGAGAGTGGGAACTCTTTCTGAGTTTAATAGCAGCCTGCTGTCTTGTTGCTGAAGGGGTTTACACACGGAAGAAGAGACCTGAGCACTTTTTCATCCGTACGCTGGGTGGAAGGTAACAGGTATTTACATTTCACTAATCAGCAGTGTCAGACCACAGAAGGCCTGAATGAACTAGGCACTGAGGGGTGTGTCTCATACCCCAGTCTCCTTTTTATGACTCATGGCATTATTTTGCTTAACCCCTGGTTTATTTTGGGGTTTGAAGGTACCCCAGTCCATTTTCAAAATGAGGATAAATTCTGTAGAATCTAGAATTTAGAACTGAAGTAAAATACACAAGGGTTACATGTGAATGCACTGAATACAGCGCCTTTGGCATCTTTATAACAGTTGTTAGATCTAAGACGTCCAGAACGTTCAAAGCAACTTTTGCCACTGTATTTCCTTGCATCGCTCTTACCCACAGCATAACAGCATCCCACCCAGAGAACAAAACTATGGGCACTTACCTCCTGCCTCTGCTTCAGTGTAAACAATGGCCTTTTCCTTGATTCTGTGAACTGTATAACATGAATCCAAAAGGAGGAATGAATGCCCTCAGAGACAACATACATTATGTCTAGATACCATTTTAAAGACAAGTGAACACAGGAAAGGCATGTTTGTGTACCTGAGATTATACCTGAGATCAAGGTGTAAAATGTAGGCGTAGTGTACTAAGGTATTGAGGTGCTTTACCGTATATGAGTCTTCATCTTAATGAGAATTATACTAATTAATCGAGAGGTTTGTGAGAAATCCCATGATGCAATATAGTATACATTGCCTTCATGCTTAATAGACCATTCTGCGACATGCAACAAAAGATCACTCAACTAATGGAAGATATATACTGTCCGCTCAGAATGCTGTTATATTCAGTGGCATTTACTTTTCCATCTAGCTGTCTTAAACATTCTAAACTATGCCAGGAAAATGCAGCCCTCACTAGAGACGGGCCCTTTAGCATGTAGGCTTACTTTGGCATTCTGCTGTCTGCTGCTTGAGGGCTAAGTGGAGGATGAGTCATCTGTCCGTGACTTTTTTTCCACTGGTGTGTAGACCACTGCCTATGTTCTTTGCACCACATTACTCTCAAAAGTGCATCTTGAAATGTAATGAGAGATTTATGAACAGTAACTCAATCGTAGTGTTCCTCTCTGTGGAGTCCTCAGTACCCCATGTCTGTTTAGGCCTTGTATATTCTTAGTTCTTCACTTTCTGGTCAAACTCCTCCAAAACCATTTCTACTGTGTTTAGGTCAGGTGGCCAGGTCGTATGATGCGACACTATCATTCTCCTTTGTGGGCAGCTTGGCGTGTTCAAACTTTTGACAGGTACTGTATACACCAACTTCACGCTAGCCATTGATCCATAGGAACAGTCATCATTGCTGAAGTTTCTGCCAAACATGCCTGAACCAAAAGGATGTGTAGCTGTGTCTTCCCAACAATTTTACACATGCCCCTAAGTACTTTGGGGCATAAAGCACTTTCATAAGTCATTATCTCATCTTTGTGGAAGCACTTGGTTCCAGTATACTTTTTGTCTGTCGCTTACACAAAGGCTTCCTGTAGTTTATCTCAATATTTTTCACCTCATCCTTCTCTAGAGACGTCCGTGGTGGCAGTTGAATGGACCAGTCGGATTCCATCTGCTTCTCACACTTCGAGAGGAACCCCTTGGTAGCTTAAATAGTGTAATGAGAGCCAGACTTTGGTACATTAACCAGCAATGAAGTTGGAGTTACCAGCGGTAATTGACGAAATGGCTTTCCAGTGACATGTGTGGACCCAATTAAAAAAAATCCTTTAGTATACAGCAGCAGATTCTTTGTCCTCACAAGACAAGCACAAAGCTGTCATGAGTTTGGCAATGTTTAAATGCTTCTTTTTAGTGAGATAAGAAGTAGTATTGTATACAATGTCCAGATGAATGATTATAACAGATTGATGTGTTTCTGTTAACGGAATAGTTTTGTATTCTCTGGCCTACAGCGATTGTGGTTACTTCTTGGCAAGTAGAATATATTTCTTAGACCACTAGCATAATACTTTGACCACTGTATAGTTTACTTTAGAGCGGTTTCCCAGGTAACCGTCACATTTGCACCATGCCAACCCTATGAATCATGTTGCCAAGGCAACGGGGAAACCAGTGTGACCACACCCTGAAGTCCAGTTGTTGACTCACTTCCCATGCGACCTTCAACTCTCAACGTTGCCTAGCAGCTAATTATACTGCTGCTTTTTAAATCTATCGTTCAGTGCTCCTTTGCGCCTTCCCTGCCTTGTTGCTATAGAGGGTTTCCTGTTGTTCTGAATGTAAAATCATAACCATATTGTAGTCTAATGTGAAAACAGGTCATTTATGCCGTGAGTCATCTGCTAGACCACATTTCTGCTGCGGTATCGCAGCAGCTTCCTCTTCAGTGGAGGTTTGCCAGTTCACAGCTCCTTGCATGCCATCTCCCCAGCACACGTGCCCTTTGCTGCAACTTTTGAACATAAAGTTCCTGAATCTAATATGATTTTTTATTACATTTTGCAGAACGGTATATCAGGTTTCTCATATGTCCATGCCATTCTTACTGAATTATGAATTTCTACATATAAAAGCAATTTTATTCATCCTGCTCTGTTTTATCTTAAATCAGGAAGTGAATTTTTACCAAATTTCGGTGTCTCTCTGTGCTGAAGTTTTTAAATTACCGGTTGTAGTGTGTGAAAATGACAGATCAAGTAAATTCCTTTGTCAAACTTTGAACTATGGTGATTATATTCTTGGAATAATTAAGCCCTTTCGGCCTCAGGGATAAAGCACTGAATTACTATGGTATGTTTTTATGGATATTTGGATGACAGTCTGATTTATGATCACCTGAAGTAAAGTCATTAGCCTACTGGGCGAATTTTCAAAACTTTGCTAATAGTGAGGTAGTTCAGTGGGATAGGCTTCTTTTCACTTTATGCTATGAAGCTGGGAAATGTAGGTGGTACAGTGTAAACTTTGGAATGCTGAATGAACCTCATCGCAGCGTAACACAAGTGTGCACTATGATTGTGTGAGAGCAGGCTGTAAGCAAATCCATATCTGTTTTGTCTTTTTTGAAGTTTTCCACGAGTTGGTATGTGCCATTTGACAGCGTGTAGAGATGTGGCTATGAGGAGTTCATTTCAGGTCTTGTCAGCTGGCACTGTAGATGCACTGTCTGTGTCCAGGCCCAGCGTAAGCCTTGTCAGGGAGTGAATGATGTACACGAGTGTAATATTAAGCCCTTCATCAGAGGGATCTCACAGTGTGGCTGATTGCTAAGTCCACGGTGTTTCAAAAGACTAATCAGTTATTGTGCATGAAAATAATCCAGCTGCAGGTGGCCCTTAACTAGCTGTTTATTCGAGTGTGTCTCTGTGCTCGTTCATGATTTCTATTAGTGGATATCAGGAAAGACATGTGCTTCATGTTAATACATCAGCTTCTTTAGAGTCTCCAGTTGGCATTGAGGTTAACCAAACTCACCCAGGTGTTGCTAAATGTAAATCAGCAGCCCAAGAAGAAGTATGATTCTGTCTCCTTACAGGTGCAGTAACCTGTCTGTAGTGGGATATTCTTCATATTTGCTTTATAACGCTGTCGCTGTGTTTCTGAGGGTGTCAGGTTCTGATGTGCGCTGGAATCCTCGAGGGTCAGCGCTGCCCCCAGACCTCCAGAACTTTTGAGTTGGGTGGATATTTCCTATTTAAAAATATATTTAAAATATACTCCACTTATTAACTAAAGGGTTGATTTCTCCCATGTGCTTAAGTCAAAAGAATGAGCAACTACTTTTTTTGTTTACAGTGAGAACATTGTATTTCACTGTAAAATGTAGTTTTTGTTCAAGGATTCTAATGTCCGTGAGGGTGACCAAGTGTAAGCATAGCAGGCTACGACCATACTTTCATTTTCAAAAAGACGTGTCTGTGGATTTCAATAAGGTTCACAGTGTACATGAAATAGTCCATATTCCATGCTTTACTTGTTGCCAGAATCATGGAGGGTGTAACCTCCTTTAGTCGCTTGATGAATTAATTACACTTCTTGCACGGCCGCGCCTTCTGTTTCGTGTTAAATGCGGTGGGCGTGTCCGCGCTGAAGAGGGAAGAATACGTGTAACTCAGACATGCATAGCTTTTTAATCGCTTTTTTGACTTGAGCGCCTGATGGGAGAATAGATTCCTAAAAGCCTTGTAAACATAAATATCATGTGTGTCTGCTTATGTTCAGTGCCAGAACTTTCTGTTCTTTCTCCTTTTTTCCTCCTTTTCCCATAATGCCGACTTGCTTATAATGACTTGGAAGGACTTCATGCGGTATAAACTTCAGCCCATAAAGTAAAGAATTAAATTATGTAGTCCAGCATTGACTACAAGAGGAGCATAAACAGCTCATTATGTACAAGCCACGGTGAATGGGCTTCCTTTGAGATTCTGACAGGCTGGGTAAGTAATCTGTTACTCCAGCACAGCCATCCCTGTTTTCTCCTGGGCTCTCATGCATTGCGTGATGAAATTTTTATGTGCAGGAGGTGCCCCAGTTCATATGTGAAGCAGGTTAAATGTAAGCCAGCGGCCGTGCCCAGGGCATTCTCGAGACTGGGCCTCAGAGGCAAATGCTAGGCAGACTTTTATTGCCAAAGGGGGGAGCACACAGTGGCTGTTCTGCTGATGTTTTTTTTCTGGGGGGGGGGGGGGGTTGAGGCTAAAACATCTCTTTGTGCTGCTGGCAACCAGCCTGCATGCTCCTGTCCTGATTTGGGGTAGGCCGTATATTATGAAGAACAGACTGGGGGCAGTTGCAGATGCAGCCGTTGTTGAGTTATGACTTGGGCTCGCCGGGCAGATGAGGCATGCATGCCTAATAAATTCCTTTTGTTTAGAGAGCAGGAAAGGTAGCAGGCGTTAAATGGAGCCGCAGAACTTCCATCTGGAGCCAACTTCAAAGTCCCCTTTTCTCTTCAATTGGCTTTCGGTGATTAGTCTGTGATTAATGTCTTCAGCTTCCTGGCTCCTGGCACATTTGCATTAGCTTGGGAAAATTGCTGTCTGTGAAAGGCGCGCTAATCACGCTGGCATCATGATCACAGCGGAGACTGCTGGCTACATTACTGCTCCGCCCTGAAAGATACTTAGCGGAACACTGACTGAACACAAAGTCTTCGAGCTCAGCGAGGGCAAGGCTAACATAAACGTGGCTCATGCAGATATATTGTTCCCAGTGGGAAAGTGGGGACATTTTCGTATTTCCACAGTGCTCATTTAAGACTATCTTCAGCACATACAGTGCGTGGGCTTCTCACTGCAAATGTGGCTGTGTTGAACCCCAAAGAGCTCTTTTCTACAAAACACTCATCGTTTGAAAGCGGTTTGGCAATGATTTAAATAATTTCTATGTTGCTCTGTGTTTTCCATATTCCAGCTGAATTCTGCTGTTCTGTCCTCATAATATCTTCTGAAAATGTCCAGTGGAGGTTTTGTGAGTCTCTCTCACCGACCCAGTGAACTGCAGAGGGCAGTGTCTGCATTTTGAGGCACCCGGTCCGTCCCTATATGACAAGCAGTGGAAATACCATTGACATGTATGCCAGATATTCTGCCTCTGGGTGATTTTAAACTTTCTATAAGTCATATCAGGAAAAGCAAGGTGGTGGGTTAAAAAAAGCCTTTTCTCCTTCAAGTTTCCCGTATTTATATGATTCTGCAAAGAGCCACTTGTGCTTGCATATTTATTTCCATATGGGACGGGAAAAGCCGATTTGATCTGTGACTCACGTAGCTGAGAACCCCGGTTTGATTGTCCTTATTCTTAGCGCTCATAGCTAATTTTATGGGTTTTCCATATGTGCAAGTGAGCTTATAAAGAGATATAAACCTAATCAAATTAATATAATGGGGAAAAACACATGTCTTATGCCCTGCGATGGACTGGTATCCCATCCAGGGTGTACCCCATTCCTGTGCCCTGTGATGGACTGGTATCCCATCAGGGTGTACCCCACCTTGTGCCCTGTGATAGACTGGTATCCCACCTTGTGCCCTGTGATAGACTGGTATCCCATCCAGGGTGTACCCCATTCCTGTGCCCTATGATAGACTGGTATCCCATCCAGGGTATACCCCATTCCTGTGCCCTGTGATAGACTGGTATCCCATCCAGGGTGTACCCCAGCCTTGTGCCCTGTGATAGACTGGTATCCCATCCAGGGTGTACCCCAGCCTTGTGCCCTTTGATAGACTGGCATCCCATCCAGGGTGTACCCCAGCATGCGTGCCCTGAAAGTTTACCCCTTGATAGGTGGTGGCTCCCTGTAGACCTGGAATTCGCATCCAGAGGGTCTGTGCATTATCGACAGATACATAACACTATGTAACAAATTTTTATTGTTATTTTGTTCCTGGGTACAAAGTGTGTTTTCCTAACCCGTTATGCCTAAAAC
>JAAGVU020000045.1:18008604-18032946 GCA_011763525.2 Mormyrus iriodes
GGTGACCTATATATATATATATATAGAGGTCACCCCATTAGCCCCCTGTTGACTCTGCAGGGGAAGTCGCATAACAAAATCTGGGCCTGGCTGCAGTCTGCTCTGATACGGAAGCACTCTGCCGTCCAAAGTAGGGAATAAATCTCCCACAACCTAAACCAGGAGTCCCACTGCCGAGAGCTGTAGTCATTCCAAAGTGTGATCTCACTCTGGCAGACCGTTCGTATTAAAGTTACACTGGCGCCAACATTCACAAACAGTTAAAATGCATACTAACTGATATGACAGTTGGGGCCAAATACAGGGGAAAGCCGTGCAGATGCTTATGGTAGCTGAACACAGCACCGGGAGGGTGTTCTTCCAGGACTGTGCACTTAAATGCACGTTGTGTGCTCAGCTTAGCTTTAATTCATTTCTCTTGTGCAGGAGACTCCCCGTGCCCTGGAATAATAAGCTATTAAAGAGGTATTAGCGCGCGGAAAGCCTTGCAACATGTCGGTGGCGAGCCCCAGCATTCAGGGGCCAAAGTCGCCTGTGGACATTAACCAGGGCAGACGGGGCACGTGGCCTGGGGACAGGTGCCAGCCGACCCCCGGATGGCCAGCTGCAGGCACTCCAGCACAGCCATGCTCTGCAATTCATCAGGCGCCGGCCAAAAGGGAGCCTGCAGCGATCAGCACTTTTGCAGGAGGCCTGGTGTTTGACTTGTGACAGTAGTATGGCGCTGGGGGCTAAGTGCTACATACAAGGTGAATTTGTGTTTCGTTTTGAAGGCAGTCCTCCAAAATAGAGACAAACGGTTATTTGAGAAGACTGCAGTCAAGGTCCCTGTCACGGAGAGCCTGTCGAGTGTACATTTATTGGGTGCATTGGAAATGTGTTGAAACACAAACGCCATCAGACATTTATGGTGTTTCGTCTTCTGTTTAAAAGTAGGCATCTGTTCCAAGTCTAATTTCCTCTGCTATTGTTTGTCTTTGCCCTGGTTTGTATCATCCGCAGTGGCTTTTTATAGCCTTCATTCCACATATCTCCAGCCATAAGACCCACTTTCCATGTGGACACAATGGCCTCTTGGACAAAGGAGAGCCTGTTTGTGGATTGCAGTACAGGAGTGAAACCCTCTATTATTCAGTTTGTTCCTGGCCAAAAAAAAATTATACAATTTTTAGACTATCCCCATTCATATGTTTTTTTTTTCTTGGCTGATTTATGCATTCGCAAAGTTGTTCTCAAAATGAAGAAGAAAATTTTCTGTTCAAAAGTATAAATGAGCCCATGATAACAGAATAATGTGATATTGACGTAAGGTTATCCGCTGATGTAAGTTTGCACGTTTCGTTGTGAGGTTTCCCACGGTTTCCCCTCAAAGGTGAATTGGATTCAACAAATTGCCCATAGATGTGAGTGAATGGTGTGTGAGTGTCCTCTGTGTTGGGTTGGCACCCCATCCTGGGTTGCTCCCTGCCTTGTGTCCATAGCCTCCAGGATAGGCTCTGAAGCCCCTGCAATCTTGAATAGGACAAGCAAGTACAGAAAATGGATGGATAGATGGTTATCTGTTTAGTATGGATATTTTGCTATGCATTTTATTGGTTTCTATAGCTTTGTCCTGCTGTGTAATTGAGATCAGCTTTGATTTCCTAATCAAAATGAACTTGACCACACATTCCTTCTCAGGGTACCCCCCTTGAAATGTAGCAGAAGAATTGTGCAGATATGGCCGAATTTGTAGGCTGCCCTGTTCAAGTTGTGCCTTCATCTATATCTTAAACACTTACCTCACCTTTCATGTCGCCAGCCTAATCTCAGCGTGCTAATGGTGAAGTGGCTCACGATGGAATCAATCCTGTTTGAGTCTCGGTATGTCTGCAGTGCGGAGTACTGGCATGTGGGTCCCCCGGTCATGTGACTGCCCGTGCTGACTCAGCCGCTATTAGCCTGCCCGGTGGCTGGTTGTCACACTGTCAGGCCGTCTTTATGGAGAGTGTGCCCAGCACAATGCCACACCTGTTTCTGCAATGTTCCAGGGAGCCAACAAACTCAAGAGAACTCAAGCCATTCCGGTGGCAGGTCTGCCTGCAGCTTTACATAGTTAGTTCTGGGATGAATAAGCTGAGTGAATAAGCAGAATTGGGGAAAGCCTGCAGGTCAGTAATAACCATGTGCAGTGGAGGCTTGTCTTCTAGATGACCTCTTTGGGTCATTCATTCACGGACAGTCAGGAATAAATTATTGTCAGTTCTTAATATCATTCTAACAAAACCTGGGTCCTAATTTTAGCATTTCAAAAGGGCAAGTAATAATGCAAGCCAAAGAGAAAATCAAAACTTAACCTTCTCAGCAATATGTGAAATGCCCACAATTTGTTAAAACACTGCGGCATGTAACTGTTTGTATAAATATTACGTATCGACAGGCAGGTATCCAAAATGAATTGATGGACGGGTGGATGGTATAGCTATGGCTTGGCTGTCTAGCCCTGTCATCAGATCTCCACATTTCAGCTCAGTATATAATGGACCACAATGCACTGTGAACAGATCCTTTCGGGAATCTGCTGAATCATGGGGCCAGAGGCTACTCCCCACACTCCACATATTTTGGGCCTGGCTGCTGGCCTCTGATCCCCCACCAGTAACACCCGACGCAAACCAAATGTGGCTCTGCTGAGCACCAGTAGCAGGTGGGCACTGTAAACCAGGAGGACAGAGCCGGCATGACGGACGCTACGCAGGCGCTTTGGCTACATTCGCTTCATCGAGTCTTGTATCTGGCCATCGGTGTCATCAGAATTTGGATGCTAGTCATTCCTAAAGACTGGGACTGACAGAGGGGACGAGCCGGTGGCTTAGGAGGAGGGGGAGCTGTGGTGACCTGACTGAAAGACACTGTCATTTTCCATGTCTCAGAGCCAAACGCCTAACCTTCTGCCTGAGCTCTACTCACTAGATTCCCAGGGTTCCTGACTGCCAAACAGTGCTCAGTGTCAGCACCGAAAAGCTGGCAAGTTATGTGCAAATAAAGTCATTATAATTCGGAATAAATATTTTCCTTGAATTGGCTGCTAATCTTTGACTGGATGTAGAGCACATAAATTAGGGTGAAAGCTCTGTGCTGTAGCCGGTGCCTCCTGACACTGCCCTTCCCAGGGTAAATTCAGGGGGGAACGAGCGTACCGCCACAGCCATCGTGCTGTCGAGAAGATCAGACCTGAGACTGCAGTTGCCCAGATAAACTGACAAAACAGATGGTTACCACTGTGTTAAGATTCTAAGTGTCCCATGGGCAGATTTATGACCGTGCCTCTTCTCCAGTGGGTATCTCTTCTTCAGAATCAGTATTTTCTTTGTGCCAAAAAAAAGAAGTGTGAAGGTGTTTATGCGCGGTGGAAATTTGTGCTCCCGGGTGTTTGTGGGATTCTCCAGAGGGTATGTGAATTACTCACTCCATCTTTATTTAATTCCTCTCTCGTCAATACATGGACACATTGACATGTGATTTGGATCCTAGAAATCAAAGTAACATGTGATAAGTAGAGTCAAGTTACACTAATCCCACTGTTACAATAAGACCTGGGCTACAAATGCCAGTCCTCCTCAGTGAGGTAAGACTGCATGTGAACGCTCAGTGTTGCAGCGGGTTGCAGCTTATTCCAGAGACTAGCACTGTGGTCCCTTATGTAATATAGTTCTCTGATTATCTTGTTATTGCCGTGCATGCGGGACTCTGGGGATTATAGAGGAAATAAATAACTTCAGTACATCAACCCTGACTGCATCCACGTCATATATTAAGCATTTTGTGTTCATAGGTGTACATGTTTGAATACATTTTTAATAATGTAAAATAAACCTCTAGAGCATATCCTGGTACTGATAATATAATAAAATATAAATAGAACCACAGCACTTTACTTGAGGGGGCACAAATAATGTAGTAGTACACTCTTACTTAAAGTATTAATTAACCAGTTAGTTACATTACACTAGTTGGGCAAGTGTTAGTTACATACTGATCCTATGTTCATTCGTTAGTAATCAGTCATGACGGTTCATGATTTCATGCAGTTCATGTATTTGTTCATAATTTGTACTTGAGTAGTAACTGAATTACGAACTTACTTGTGTTCCTTCAAGTACAGTGTGACCAATAACACTGAATATAATAATAATTATATATCATTAATATGCTGAGCAGAGTAATGTTTTTATTTTAAGTGTTGGCACACCTTCTAACAACAGTTGCTGACCTTCCCATATGACAGAAATTCACTGTTTACGAAAGTTTAAATTTAACTTATTTTTATAGCAGGTCACTGCAATATAACCGAGGTGAAAGTAACACATAGTGAAATATGGGCTTTGAGGGCTTCAGCGGACACATTGTGGCGTTAATCCCCTTGCCCCTGCTTCTGGACAACGACAGGCGTGTTATTTATGACACAGGGCATGCTGGGGGTTGGGTGGGGGGCATTGCAGAAGTTGAAATTTGTCAGTGTGTCAGGAGTGTGGGAACAGGGGGCGCTTAGTGCTGAAACGCCAGCAGACACCTGCTAGGGCTGTGTGGGGTCTGAAGTCGCAAGGCAGGCTCAAGCCCTTGCTGTTCTATGAGGCCGGTCCCATTCGGCCATATGTGGCTGTAGGTGTATTTGACTACGTCATTCCCTGCCATCGAGTTAACCTACCCAGTGCGTTCAGTGTGTGCGGAGATCCAACGCTGCGCTTTCCATTTGCTCTCTCTCATTTTTGCATACTCATTTACTACCCTGCCTTCCTCTTGCCAGTTCTCCTCCGACTTGAGTGGTTGGTAGGAGGAGCTGTGAGTGTGCTGTGGCCCATCCCATGCAGCACGCTGCTCACTAGACCAGTGCCTGTTCTGAGGCCAGTCTCACCCTGAGAGGTTACCTTTGTGTATTCATTCCCTTTGAGGTCTGCTTTGTGTTTTTGAATTTTATCGTTATCTTCAATCTGGCCACGAAGAAGAGCATTTTTTCAGAGAACGTGACAGCTGATTCTGCCCCTGAACTTTTCGTACAGTGTGTCTTGCAGTAGATTTCTAGCTG
Organism: Mormyrus iriodes; assembly: GCA_011763525.2. Lineage (NCBI taxonomy): Eukaryota > Metazoa > Chordata > Actinopteri > Osteoglossiformes > Mormyridae > Mormyrus > Mormyrus iriodes. The sequence continues at coordinate 18,013,670 of JAAGVU020000045.1, forward strand.
TCCATCAAGCCGTGCAAGGACAATGGTTGCTGGAATGTTAATGCCTTTGGAGTCTCTAAGGGCGATTTATGAGCTGCTGTTTCGAGATGGAGTTTTGGTGGCTAAGAAGGACAAGAAGCCCCAAAGTAAACACCCTGAAATCCAAGGGGTCTCCAATCTGCAGGTGATGAGGGCTATGGGATCCTTGAAGTCCAGAGGCTACGTGAGGGAGACCTTTGCCTGGATGCACTTCTACTGGTACCTTACGAACGAAGGTGCTGTGTATCTGCGAGATTACCTCCGGCTTCCTCCAGAAATCATCCCGTCATCCTTGCAAAGAGTGCGTCGGCCAGCAACGACCTTGGATACCACACGCAAAGCTGTGTGTACCCAGTCCGTGGACGGCCCAACATCTTATGTTCCCAAGCCTGCTGGAAGGGCCCATTCTGACGACCAGGACTCACTGGAGCGGTGGGCCTACCGACAGCACAGGACAGATGCTGCCCAGGATGAAGCGCAATCTAAGAATACAGCAAAAGTTAAAGTCACCACAAAATCAGGTGATCTGTTTACATCTAAATCCTTAAGGGAGTTATATGTACAGGATCAATCTCTCCAAGGAAGTGGACGAGGATATCATAGAGAAGGCAGGATTGAACCAAATCCTGTAGTCAGTACCTCTCAACCTCTTTCTATTGTTAAATGTGCCATAACTGACACAGAAGAAATTTCAGTGGAGACGTTTAATTCTGGACTTCACAAGCAGAGTCCCAAACCAGATGACAAAACTCTTCTTCAAAAAAGCACTTCATCAATAAAACTAGAGATGCCTGCAGAACCAACCACCGCTGAGCTACCATTGATGTCTGAGGTACGGGTAGGTACAGCAGGAACAAGTAAGATGTGCTTCAAAAAGATAAAGGGCAATGTCACCAGAGATTTGGAAGAAAAATCTGCTCGACTTGGTATCCACAGGGCCTGTAAAGCATGTCCAAAAACTATTACTGATGGTCCGGCAGTAGACTGTCATCAAGAGACATCTGATGTGGAAGTGGCTGAGAAGGCAGCTTTGATGACATCACCACTGTCTGAATCACCTGGAGACAGTTTCACAACAGCTGAAAAGAAGGTACTGATCAACCAGGACATTTCTGCTCTAGCCAAAGAAAACACTGGTTCTGGAGCAGCACAAACAACCATTGCGGTACCTGACAAGCAAATGCCAAAGGTTAGGGAAGGAGCTTGTTTCAATGTGACCATTGAGGCTTGCAAGCCAATGAAGTCTGGGAAATTAATTGTGTCTGCTTCTGAACATCAAAAACCAACTGCTGATGTTGCACAACTAGTGTTGGTGGGAGAGGAAGAGAAGGAGAGATCATTTTCCAATACGACGGCTCAAGATGCCTCCAATGGAACTAAAATCAAGCTAACATTATCACCAGAAATGGCAAATGGTAATACTAGCTTCTTTTACAACGTGAAGGACCAGTGCAAAATTGTAGGAACAAAAGTATTACAAACCAACAAAATTCAAAATACGACTGAAATGAAGTTTACTGAAGTCAAAGTGATCACAGAGTCTCCTGAAGCATCTTCGGAGGTGGTGGAGACATCCATGTTGAAAGAAGCACAACTAGTGAAGTTTAAAGCTGTTCTAGGTGCTTTGCCAGTCTTTGAGGAGACCAAGAAAACATCTGAAAAGGTCAAAATGGCCATTTCTGAAAACTGTGATATTGAGCCACTAGAAGCACCTATGAAAACCAGAGCAGCACCTGACATGGAAGGTCAGGAGGAAGAAGCACCTGGGAAATGTGAAGAGACACACAAACTGAATCTGCACACTGAGACAGGACACCCTTCCCAACTTGAGAAACATTTGAGGCCCTCCCTTGACTTCATTCCTGTGGAGGACAAGGTCTCTAAAAGCCATGTGCAGGTGGAGGATCCTGGAGAAAGGCCCCTTCCAAACTCCACCGAAGGTCTGAAAGCATTCCAGTTTTAGTTCCACTTCTCTCTTTCTCTTCTGCTTCTGTCCTCCCCTGTGATCTCCCTGCTTCTCTTTCAGGCTTTGGCCCTTTTTTGTTTTTTATTTGGGTTTTGGCTGCTTATGAATCATTTCCCATAGGAAAATTTTACTGGTCATAGCTGACATTTTTGGGCCGTCCTTAAATTGCTGTTTTGAGCAGAAGCCACGAGCAAAAGATGAATGTGTGATTTATACGTGAGATTTCAGTGAGTCACATGAGAAGTAATTGATATTTTACACTCGGGCATTTGGCTAATGGAGGGTGAAATATGAAAATATTGATGTTCTAATGAGTATATGTAGTACAGTTCATTTCCTCGTTTGTGTGGTGCTGTGATCTTATTAAGAGGACCTGCATCTGGAGAGAAATGCCGTCCAGGCTCAACATAATATGCATCGCTTGGTCTCATATGTTGAATAATGTTCATGTGTCTCTTAACTTTGTACCCATGTTCTAATCAATTTTTTTCAAAAAGGGCTCTCCGGATGCTTTAACCATAAGAGCAGAATTTCAGATAAGTTATTTGAGGACAATTGTCTGGGAAACATCTTTATGTACACAGCTCTATATGAAACATCCATCCGTATTATAGCCGGGTAGTGTAGGGCATGGTGTTAGGCCAGCACAGGAAACGTGGACTGCTGGAGGAAAGCCGCAGAACGTGGGGAACGCATGCGAACTCCAGTCACACAGAACAGAGGTGAGATTATGCTGCTTATCCCTGGGGCTGGAAAGCTGTAGCGCTGCCCACTTAGGCACTATGAAACCTATATATTGAGCCAAGCACCCTTATTTTTAACAGGATATTAGGGAGATGCAGCTTTAAAGTAAAAGATGTATAATAGAATCTTTCTATTAACTAAATGATTCTCTGAGCAAATGCCCATTCTTTTCCGTTTTTGCTGACAGATTGTATTATCCGACCCAGGCATTGGGTGGGGAGTCACATTGTCTGCCCACAGCCTTGTTGGCCATAGGAAACTATGTCAGTGGTGAAGCATGCTGTTAGTCCTCAAAGCCTCTATTGCCTGTTAAAGCCTGGCTCTTCTGGTGATTTCTAAAAATAGATTTGTTTCCCCTCTCGAAGGATGCTCCTGTACTCCATAAGAAGTGTTTGTTGGAATTGTCACAACTATGTTCAAATAAGGATCAGAGCTGCGTGAGCTCGTTGGGGGAATATTCACATGATCTGTGAGCTTACCAGCAGTGACCCGAGGCTGCAGTGATGTATGTATGCTGGCGCGCAGCTCTCCTGCTTCTCTGCTCTTCTGTACAGAGCAAATATCCAGTGGGGACTGAGCGAGCAGAAGAAAGAGTGGCCTGTTCGGGTGTCTCCCAGCCGCGTTTGCTATCGCGAGAGGTCCCCTGATCTCATGCGTGTCACATTTTCTGTCAGATGTGTCCTTTGATCTTACTAACCCACTCAGCGGAAGGCGTGCCAGTGACACTAAAGGATGAGGTAACATAGAGGCTTATTGTTACCTCACGTGTACAGATCTCCAGCTATTTCTGTGTGGGTGTGTGTGAGTCCCTCTCTGTTTATGCATGAAGTCTTACTGTCTTGTAACATGTATATCTGTGCCTGTGAATTGCCTTCCCTGCCATGTGATGGGCATGTGGACAGTGCTCTCTTATACTCCCCAGGATATTTTCTGGATTATTCTGACCCTGACTATTTGAAGGCACCATGGTGGCTCAGTGGACAGACAGCACGGTGACCTCACACGTCTAGGAATGGAGATTTTGGTAGCTTGCGGAGTTTGGATGCTCTGGTTACTCCGGTTTCCTATCAGAGGTTTAGGCATAGCAGTATCTCTGCAGTACCCATAGTGTAAAAGTCACATTTAAGAGTCCTTAGATTTTGTGGCTGCAAAGCATTAATCGGGACTTCTCCTGGATGGCTAATGGTTCAGTGTCTGAAGGCCCTTATCATGTTGAATTATTTACTTGAATTTTCAAATCAGACCCTCATTTCACTCAGTCATTCAGCTTCCCTTTAGCGTGGTGCTTTTTCGGCTGTGTGTATGAGTACACGTGACTGGAATCCTGTTGACAGTGTACCCTTAGCATTATGGAAAGGGTTCCAGGATTGCCACATTCCTTTTCTGGATGAAAGGTAGATGAGTGGATGTCCAATCAAACATTCACTGTAAACGGTGTTTTACACATACTTTCTTTAAGAATGATAGTCATCAGACATTATGTACCTATTTTTTAAATAATAATCAATAATTATAATAATCTATAAATCTATAATTTATGTAATAAATTATTAGAGTAGTGATGTCCTAGCCCCCCCCATAGCCCTTTGCCGAGGGACCATGCTGCCACCTGCTGAGAGAATATCTGTCATCTATATAATTCCTGTTTAAAATCCCATTGATGGTGCTCTGGATCTGTGTCCGTCTGAGAGCTGATGTTCTTTTATAAGAGCTGACTCATTTTTATTAGTTATTATGTTCAGCCCACACAGGATGTATTCATGACCTTAATTGCCATATGGTTCATACTTATAATTCGGCTGTCCAGAGCTTGCAAAGGCCAGACACTCATACGTCTCCCTGAAAAAACAGGGGCCGCGTCGGTAAGGAGGTGTCCTTCCTGTGAGCAGCCCATGTACCCGTTTAAAGGACGGGGCTTTTGAATATTGCTAGTAGGCCGCACGATAAGCGCCCATGTGCTTGTAGATGACTAAGAGGCCTGGGAGAGCCTGAGCTGAAGCAGCTTCCGCACCAGTTTCCTGCCTTTTTTAACAAGTATTAGGAGAAGTTTGGTCACTCTTACACAAAGTGGGCAATAAAAAAAGAGTGTCTGTGGCCACCCAGCTTCAGACAGGCCACGGGAGATCACAGAAATCCAGCAGAGCCAAGCAAAGCTCTCAGCTGGGGAAACAGCGTAGGGGGAGCAGCAGACGGGCTGTAGCGTCCGTCAGGGTACAGCTGTCATGGAGGTTATGATTCAACACGCTCAAGGTAGGAGCTTATTTTTTCTGGAAAAAGATACCATCAGAAATAAGAGCCATGATTTTTTGTCAGGAGGGACCTTTTGCATCTTTATGAAGAGGCAGGATGCCTTTAGCTGTGAGAGCATATCCACCTGCCGTAATTTTTGTTTGACTTGGTTACAGTATGTATGTTTGAGTGCATGTGACTGGCTGACTAGTAACTGGTTTGGAGGATTAGGATTAACCACAGCTTCCTCCATCATCTTAGAGCCAAACCATCCTAACTGTACGAATATTATTATAATTACTTATATTACTTATATTACTTATAATCTTAATTAGAAAGCAATGGCTGCCTCACTCACGGTTCAGTAAATCCTCATGGGCTATTCCTATGTAAAAGTTCTAAAAGTAACACTGTTCTAATCTACTTTTTAGCAATTATTATAAGAATATAAACATTAAGCTGTGTTTCCTGTTCAAGAAGAAAATCTGCTGTGGTAATAGGTTTTTGACTATATACAGCAAACAGCAACTGATTCTGAAACTTTTCTAATAGATGTTTTTGTGTGTGTGTGTGTGTGTGTGTGTGTGTGTGTGTGTGTGTGTGTGTGTGTGAAAACGTGAAAAACAATATTCTCTATACAGCAATAAACTCTAAAAGGATCTGCAAACATACATCAGCAGCTGACTCTCTTATATAGAGCCTAGCGGAGCCTTCAAAGGGTGAAAGTGGCAGGCTAGGGAACGCCTGCCGGTTGCTAGGGAACCTCTGGCTTTGTAGGATTATCCAGTGTGACATCATATAGTATATAACAGTGCTGTATTGCACACACTGAATATGTGCCAGAACAATATTGTGTACGTAAAAGAAAAACCCTCAACCCTGTACCTATATTTGGGTGTACAAAGGGAAATGAGATTGGATCAGTCCTGTAGTGCAGTTTACTGAAGTTTTTAAAAATTGAAAGTTGAAAAATGATGCATCCTTTGTGCATCCTTTCGGCTGCCTTTTCTCAGGTTATGTGGTTTTTTGTAGTTGTTAATCAGATACTCATAGGCGAAGTAGAATGATAATTATTATGAAATACATTATACAGAAAGTGGTGTCACATCTGCAACACAATCAGCATTCCGCACACAGTCTGCAGAGTCTCTGTTAGTTGCTTCGAAACATCGAAGGGCAGTTTTATGTATTATGCAGACAGCTGTCTAACAGCAGGGGCACGCGAGCTCTGCCTGGGCCGTGTCTGGCTTTGGACAGAGAGGGCTTTGTGAAGGACACTGGCAGCTAAGAATGCCGCGCTCCATCTTTCTAGAAAACTAATATGACCGCTGCTGTTTGGAGGATCTAGAAGTTCCTCTGTATTTTGGAGCGTGGTGACCAAACAGCCGCCGAGCACGGGGCAATATTTCTATCACGGAAAGCACTTGACTACACATGTGTGGAGTAGTTTTCCTCTTTTTTTTGAGCTTCCTGCCTTTTTTTATTCTGTGCTACGCCCTTCTGGTGCTGACCAGTGTACAGTGCCTCAGTCTTAGCTGAGCTGCAGCAGGGCTCGCTTGGAAGGCCAGGAGGGGCACCACGACATGGACCTCTGCTGTTGCCTGTGTTTTGGCCCATTGGACGGTAGGTTCTGCGATCGTCCCGTCGTCCGAAGCGTCTCCTGGCTGGGTGACACCATACACATGTGCTGTTCTCATTTTCGAAAGGATGTGTTTTCGGCTACGGAGCGATGTGACGTAGCTCTGCCATTTCCATGAGGTATATAAGTGTGTGAGGTGATCCTGCATAGCAGCATGGAGCTCTTACCGAAGCCGTACCTGGGAGAGGCACAAGGCAGCTCTGAGACTACAGGGTCACTGAAACACCAGGCAGCTGTGCTCGCAGACATTTCAGAACCAGAAAGAAAAACCACGCTTTAAATTGTTTGGGACAGTTTCACTCGATGACTTCCACATTCACCCTAGGTTATATTCTGAGACTTTATTTATGAAAATAGGACTTGGTATATCAGTGGATTGGTACTACAGGGAATAACTTTGCTTTAAGAAAAATGTGCAATACAATCTGGCAATTGTGTGTGTGAAAGCATCTGACCTTTGGCCTTTAAGCTGCCATTTCTCCTAAAGGCACTCCTGAAATGGGTGTGGTGTAGCATTACCTAATCTGTGTACCTGGGAGGGTGTGGCTTGCACTGTCTCCATATCCCGAGCTGTCCGTCTGTCCTGTCCATCTTTATTTCACGGTCATTTAATCTGTTCTTCCCGTCTCCTGAACTCCTTGTCAGTATTGTCTTTGTGCTTATTTGTGACTTTACTCAGCCGTGCATTCATTGCAAGCCAGCACACAAGAAAAGTGTCTTATGTGGCACGTTTATAGGGAAAGTGCTGTGTCATTGGAGCTCAGGTAGAGCTGAGATACGCAGCAATGTCTCCTTTCTGTCACTTCTCTACACTGCTACAAGTCCCAGACACTTTGCTCTGCTTTAGAATCAGACCTTCCAGTCAGTCTGCCTCAGGTATTTCTGTCAGACAGGAAGAACGCATGTGCTCTACACTCTTCCGCCCACTAGACAACCTGCGGTGCTTTGGGCTGTAGCTGATAAAATCAGCTTTTCATCTCCCTTGCTAACATTGGCAGAAACAATATCTGAGATTCTTCAGCTGGGTTTTGCCTACACTGTCCTCGGTGCATGCGCCTGTGATCCACGTGTGTTTAGTCCTGCAGCTGTTGAAGGTGCGGTGTGGCTGTTTGCCTGGTCATAAGGGTGACTTTACAGTTTACGTTTCTCTCTCTCTCTCTTTTGGCTAAGTTTAGCAAATAAAACAAGGTCATGGGCATAAAGATAAAAGAGAGCAAATAACAAGTTTAAGGAAACGTATCCAGGGAATATCTAGATAAAATAAGACATTGCGATGCTGGGTGAAATGGTAAATGATACACTTATGTAAATATTTAAGCATTTTTTTTTACCCTAGAAAGAGAGGCGGTAAACTGTTGACTCGTGCAGTTTTGGCAACGGGGCTAAGCGTGTGACGGGGCCGTGCGTCATCCTCGTTTTGGGATCTGCTCTCTCTCAGGCATCCGCTACCGGGCTGCTGTCACCAGCTCTTTAAGGAACAAGGCAGAGGCAGATACATTTATACTCTATGTTTTGTCCCGATAAAGGGCTTTAAAAAAAGACGCTACATTCAGTCATTGGAAGACACCCCGTGGGTAAGAAGAAAAACTGTGAAACGGACCTAACTGAACATCTGCACAAAACAAACAAAAAGGCGAGGAGGTTCGTGAAGATTTTCAAGGGAAATACACATCAGAAAGAGTGATAATAGAGCTTCGACATATGGGAAGAATTAGGTTTACAGACTGAGAGAGAGGGAGAGAGAGAGAGGGATAAAAAAGACTAAAAGTCTGCCCAACGAGAAATACATTTAGAAAGATGTAATGAAGATTGGTGCTGATAGGAGTCTTGCCAGAGAAAGTGTTTTAGGAACTAACAGGCAAGTAGCGTTTGAAAGTATCCACAGAATGATACTTACTGTGGTGACTGGGGCTGCCTCTCCATGGCCGAGCACACTGCGCATGACCAAGGGGAGCATCATGTTTTATTAAGTCTGGCCAGCTGAATTGAAGCCGGCGCCTCCTGCTTCAGAAAAAGGAGATGCCCAACCCGCTGCGGCGACCGCGAGCCGCCTGAAGCTCGGCTGGCATCCGTGTGCCGCCGCGAGCCGACAAGAAACAGGAAAAGGTGGGGGAGCAGAATCAGGAGGGAGGGCTCCTGGGGGGCGGGGATGTGACTGGGCAGGTTCTGCCTGACAGCAAGTAACCCGAAGGACGGGACCAACGACGAAGGCAGCTCCTCGCCCTCGGTCCTGAGGAGGCAGAAGGATAGCCTTCAGAATTTAAAGGCCCAGACCGGCACCACACCCCTGTTCCCCCTCCTCCTCCACCTCCTCCATCGTCACCTCCCGCGGCTCCTCACCCACCTGTCTGTGCCTGCAACGTGACCCGCTGAGCTGTAGTCCCCATGTCGGCGAATACCCTAGGGAGCGTGTTTCCCAGCCTGGTGGTCATAGGGCACGCCGTCACCCTGCTTGCTGTTTGGCAATGGAAGAAACGCAGGAGTCAGGCGGTGGAAGGTAAGGGGGTGACTGCAGTGTTTGCCGTGCGGGGGTGCAGCAGAACCGGATCGCTGCTTTGATAGCCTGTTGGGTGGTACAGCTGTCCCGTCTCGTTGCTCCGCAGCTCGCTTCTTTGTTTCTCAACACTTCACCCTGCACGCAATTCTCTCTTTCTCTCTCTCTGTCTCTCTCTCTCTCTCTCTCTGCTCCCTCCCAGCTTTCCTGTTGATACTCTAGTGTGTGGGGTTAACTCTTTAAGTGCTAGTTTTGCTGGATTGTTTGGAAGGAGTTTCGTTTCTCCACATAAGACTGCATAAATTCCTGGCTGCTTGGCTGTTGAATTTCACAAAGGGAAACCGTGCTTATGTATTATAAGCATCATTACAGGGACTGCGTGAGTGATGTCCCCTTAAACACACAGACGCTAGGTAAATTGGCACCCGGCACAGAAGCCATGTGCTTTACGAGTACACAGGCACATCCTCTTATGCTGGCGAGCTTTAACTGCACCTTTTTTAATAAGCAAGGAGAGCTGTCAAGGTTAAAAATATGTAATAGATATCAGCAAAGGTTTGGTCAAATGTGTTTTGATGTTGACTGTTGCCTGTGGTTACCACAACTGAAGGGCAGTTCCTCTGTTGCAAGCCATTCACCACATGTCCTAAGGGATCTGATTTGACTGGTAAATGTCAGGCTATGTGTACCGAAGCTGCAGGGCTGGTGGTATAGGAGCTTCTTCTGCTTTGGCGCTTTATTGACTTGGCCTCAGGACCATGATGAACTTTTTTACAATGCGTCTGACGTTTTTTGTCGTACATATTTAGTAATAATTTGAGAAATCAAGATTAGTGCATTTTGTTATTTATTTATTTAGAAGTTGTTTATGTCCAAATCGACATACAGTCGAGGTAAACAGGTTGTGTTTTTTGGGTAGTGGGTTTAAGCTCAGGAGTATCAGAAAGCTTGAAAAGTATCATGCATCCATTAAGCTGTATTGACTATGTATTGAGAGGAGTATTCGGCCTGGGAAATCTGTTTGATGTGTTTTGCTTTGGAGCCCATACTGGTTGAACTCGAAACTTCTCTCAAGCCCAGTGCGAAGCTGTGTCTCTCTGCTCAGCCGGTTAATCCTTTATGGTGGAGCCGTCTGAATGCCACGTGACAGCGTCACGCAATGGATGATGTTTACTAAATGCAGTCTGCTGCTACACCCTAAAAGCAGATGCTAAATAAAAGAAAAATGAAACCAAAGAACCTTTCCCTTTAAGAATGATTGCCACAGCTTAACTCTCAGCCGCTGTGCTCTTAAATATCTGACATTCCTTCAGACGTGGCCAGGAGGCCAGATGTTTGGCAGGTATCTGACACAGTGTACGCTGAGAGTGGTTGGAGGCAGATGTCTTTATATTTCGTTTGTGACTCAGTGTTTCTGAAATACTGCTAGTTCCTCTTATTTATAATCCAGAATGTTCTTTTTCTGCCGTTAATTTTGCATTGTACGCTGGAGCATAGCGCAGTCTCACTCCCTCTGCCTTTTCTTGTGGAGTGCGCCTGATTCTGTTTCGAGCCATGTCACTTCAGTCCGTTATTTTTCCTTTCAAATTCCATTTAGTCAAACGCTTTGTTCACGTTCCTCTTTACTAGTTTTGATACTGTTCAAAACTTGCCTATTAAGTCAGAACATATCTAATAATCATGAAAAAAGTAATATACTGTACATTGGAATTTATTCTTGTATTGATTGGACCTCCCATTCAAAAATAGGATCCAATGGAATCAAATGGTAAATGTGCAGAAACTAGCAGCAGTAAAGGGATTCATGGGCCTGTAGGTTTTGCTTTGTGCTCCATCTCCTAGCAATACAAACGTGTGTTATGTGTTTCAGGACAGGCGGCACACTGCATTTTGTAATATATGGAAATATATACTCTCTGTTTACGTTCGTTGAGACAAAGAAATTGCTGGAAAAGACACTTAATCGCTGGATTCTTTCCCTATAAATGTTACAAACACGTAATGAGGGAAGTTAAACCTGAATGGCGATAAGAATAATACAGCATTACGGTAACAAAGGCTGGTCAGACGAGGTCTGTGAATGCTTTTATTTACCATACATTATGTGTGAATAATTAATAAATGCTGCATCTTTAATGTGCAAACATGCTTCGCAGGTCCTCTAAAAGTTACTCGGGTATTGCATTTGCATGTATTATATGCTTAACTATATGTTTATGATTTTAATAAAAGGTGTTAAAGTTTGCATTGTAGTAATAAGCACATTGTATAAATATAGGAAACACTGAAACCAGGCCAGGGCGGCGTGTCTTTTGAAATATTTTAAATATCTTGGTTGCACCCATGAAGCTGTGTATAGCATGGAATCCAGGTGTGGCTGGTTTTACATGTGAAATAGCTTCTGGAAAAACTAGATTCTTCAACTACAGACACTGAACTAGTTGAAAAGAAAATTCAAGGAATTGAAAACCCAGTGGTATTTTGTTAAAGCATTAAATGAAATTAAATTATATAATATAATTATTCTAAATTATATACACGCTATTACTGTGTACTGTAGTTACGTTTAAGTTAATGTGCCCATTACGCTAGGTGGATTAAGTGTCTACTGGGGTAACATGATGAAGGTAGCCTTTGATCACACTGGAAACCTCGCCCGTGGTGGCTGTTGAGACACGGAGATTAAAGCCCTGAGGTTAAGTCAGGATGGTACAGCAGCTCGCCTTTCAGCGCAAATAAAAATAGCGTTCGCTGCGACCGTGGGTGACTGCGCAGCAGTGACACGGGAGGGAGGGAGGGAGGGAGCGCCCCGGCGCCGGGCTCCCCACGAAAAAGGCAGGGCATTCAAATGCGCACAAATTCAACATCTGAAACCGGATCCCGCTCCGTCTTTTTTCCTCTCTCTGGTAATAACGAACAGATTCTGGATAAAGAAAACGCTGTAGCGAGAGCGGCTGCCTTCTCATACGCACGCCGCCCCAGCACAAAGCCGGCGTGCGAGCCTGGCTCTTTTTACTCTACTGTATTTTTAGATGGCGGGCAACTCCGCTGCGCCTCCCGGAGGGAAGCGTCGGTATGACATCTTTAATCGGGACCTTTTTTATGAACGCGCTAGTTATGCGATTGAGATGAGCGTGCAAGAAAGAAGCGCACTTTTCCTGGGTAAAATGTGCTGCGCAGGTGAGTCTGTGTGGAAGTCGTGGAAGGTGGAGTCCGGGAAAGGCGGGTATCAGCCTCGTGCTTTTTAACCCTTTAGATGGCAGCAGCTGGAATCGCCTATGTAACTACTTCTGAAGTTATCGGCTGAGTAGTTTGTGCTTTCCATAGCAAACGATACTGCCTTACTTTAAATTTAAGTAAATGGTGGGATATACTGTGCGCAAAGCATTGTTATGTGCTTACTGTGTTTATAAAGAAAACAAATTAAATTTAAAGTTGTTTCTACCACTTCCTTTAGGCAGGAGCCTTGTACTTATTAAAAAACAAGTTTTGCTGCATTATCAAAAGGCATCACATCCTTAAAGATGTTTCTTAAACGCACCGTATTTGTGCCCGTTCCCCCTGCAGCGTGCGCCCCTCTGTGAGCAGCCCTGCCTGATAGATGTGGCTTCCTGTTTATGCTATTCCCATTACCTCCTGCTGTCTTGAATCCAGTTTGGCACTTTGTAATAAGATGTAGTACATCAGCGTGTACACCTGGAGAATCCCCTCCCCCCTCTCGTGACATTACAGACGTGTAAACTTCCTCTTAAGATTAACAAAACCGCTGTCTTTTCCTCGGGGTGGGATTTCTGTTAAAGCACCACATGAGTACAAATTGACTGTGCCAAAAACCAGGCGCTATTTTATTCACATCTGGAAGCTGTAATAAAGGGACAGATCTGCCCACAGTGGGAGCAGCAGGGCATGTTTACTTTCGGTCGGTCCTGCTATGGGTGTATTAATGATCGTAACATTCACATAAAAGAAAACTAAAATATTTTAAAGGCTGCGTATTTTCCGCGTATCTTCACTTTTGCAATGATGTTATCATCGTGAACGTAATCACAGTGTATATGCCAGCCGCTTTGTACTAATTGTGTAAGTAATTGATATTCATTCTCAATTAATAAAATGTAGGAAACTTGCGAAGAAGCATTTAGAGACTTTGTATGAGTCAAACTTGATGCGACTACGCCTTTGTCACGGAAAGGAAACAGCTGGCAGTTCATTCCTCCTGCGTCTGGTACTCAGGGTCTACAAATGTGGTTTCAGTCTGCATGGCCTGCCAGCTTCTGTCAGTGTGTGTTTGGGCTGTTGTCATGGAAACCTCACTTTTCAGTTTTACTCCTACTCAAGTATTTAAATGGCATGCCACATTTTTTTAAACTTGATTTATAACTTAGTGGATACTATGAGTGTAGAATCGAAATTCAGTTGTCCAGCAGGCTAGCTGCTGAATGGCACTTCCAGATTTTCGGTAAAATGGGCAACTTGATAAATTGTAAAATATATAAATCATAAATTTTAAATTATATATAATTTAGTATATATAACATTGCATATATATATTTTTTAAATGTTACATTGATTATGGCTGTGATCACTCTACTCATCTGTATCCAACCAATTCAGGAAGCTACTAAAATTTCTGTTGCATCACATTTGTGCATTTGGGAAAATTATGTTCAGTGTTCTCTTATTGACATCGTTCAGAGCCAGTGAAAATGGGGGATGAGACTGGGAAGCCAGTCCGCCTGGGGGATAGATGAGAGCTGGTACCACCCTCTCAATGGCTCCACCACTGCCGCTGAAAGCTAATGCAGTGGAATTATGCAGTTATTTCGGTTGCTCTGTATTGAAATATATTCGCATAACTGTAGTGTGGCACTTTAACCAACAGGGGGAGATACTTTATCAAACTAATTCTATGCATATGGATTTATTTTCGAACACACAGAAGTATTCTGTTTAAATGAAAACCATGACTGTCTGAGAGAAATTGTTCAGTGCATTGTGTTTAGTCTGAAAAAAATGTTGCAAAGCAGTGTTTGCGAAAGACTTTGATACTTTGATGAGGTGTGCCATGCGTGTCTGCTTTGGTGGTGCCATTATTTAGACCGGATCTGGGTGCCCTGCCCAAGGTCCCATTGTTCTCTCTTTGCCAGGATAGGTGTGCAGTTCCTCTTTTTATGTTCTGTACAATGTGATGATTTACCGGGCACAGTACTGAGTACACGCGTGCTTACGTATCCCGCACATGCTGACGTTTTCCACACGTGTAGTAGAGGGCATTGGGGTTTCCTCCTTCTCTGCCCCAGATCAATGTGTTGTACTTGCAAGAGAGCATGTCTGCTGCCGCCAGGAGGCTGGTAAAGTAAAACTGATGGCAAGTTGTCTTTCTTCCTGTCGGCTTGTCCTCTCTGAGAAAAGTGACACGGGATTGAAGGGGTTGGATAGTCCCGCGGGCTGATTTGGACACGCTATAGAAGGCCCAGGCAGAGCATTAACAAGTGAGGTGTTTCACCTTCCCAATACAAATAGCCAACATGACATGATAAACAGCAGGCCACTTCCCCAGCTCTGGGTGTTAATAGCTGCTTGATGAAGGATTCTCAGTCGTTATGCTGGCCGGCCTCGGTGTGGTCTGGTCATTAACTTTAAGAGCTCCACTGGACTTGTTTACGCCAGTTTAACTATCACTCCCAGTTTAGAAAGATTAACTAGTTTAAAGAAAGAGGGAAAACCTTCTACTGACTATGTCTAGCCTAGATCAGGACTCAAAATAACTGCTCTATATTTGTTTTAAAAGGTGCACCATATGTCGTCTAGGTTGCCTTCTTAGTTAAGCCATGCAGGCAAATGCTCTAGGGTTTAACCACCATAAAAAAAGCACTTTATAAAGTCAGACCCTCATTGTCTGTAATGAACTCCTCATCAGAGAAGGTCTGCTGTCCACGCATCGTGTGCTTAACACATGGGGAACATTTCAGGCTTCTCATGAATGAATGCATTTAGGCCACCATGCAGATAGACCTCTATGGTGGAGATTCACCCGGAGATGCAGGCAAGTAGAGATGTGCGAAGGAGGCACTCGGCTCTTAATTGGAACACAACAACTTCAGGGCACCTCCAGGCATGTAGCACGCGGTCTGGGAGAACAGAAATCTAATTGTGACTTATTTTCCATTTGCCTGTTTGGGAGGCATCACCCAGCATTATTAAATTTGCAGTGCTTGGCTGAGCACGTAATGCTCCGTAATCCCGCCACAGTGAGAATCCCCGAGACGGTTGTTGGCGGTGGTGGTGGTTCAAGGCCATGAAAGACCTGAAAACATGTGAGCAGAGAGAGAGCAGGGGCCCTGTGGCCGACTCGAGAGACACACTTCGCCAGATGCCATGCCTGGAACCTCGTATCCTCACCAAGGTTCTGCGTCCGTCATTCCCAGGAACGTGTCTACGCCACACCAGGTCCGGATGCTCAAGTCAGGCACGGCTGTTTAAGGAGATTTATGGCCTGGAATGGCATGGGCAGGCTGGGGGGAAAATAAAACTGTCCGTCAAAGACAGACTCAGACACAGTGTGTTTTACGAGGCCTGTATCATGCCATAAAGCATCTGCCTCTGCCCAAGGTCTTATTTTGGCTCGCCATGACAGTGGTGTCAGCATTGCCCCAGGCTGTGTATGTGATAAAGCTATCTGCACCCCAGTCATGCCCTGCAGTCAAAAAGCCATGACAGGTGTGTAGCCAGGGCCAGGGGTCATAGGTGATGAATCACAGGAGCTGCTACCTTTCCATAGCAGTAAGCAGTACACGCTGATACAGCATGTTGCCATACCCACCACACAATGAACCACCTCAGGAATGAGAGTCTGAGTGCAGCCATGCAGTGGGTGATACCTCAGCACCACGCTAGTTTGAGTGGAATGGAAAAGTGTGGGGTTTTTTAATCCGATGGCTGGGGTACCAATCCTGCCACCAAGCCCCACATTTTTCGTTGGGAGTTGGAGGACCTGTGTGCATTCCTGGACGTAGGTTAACGTCACACCCAGGACGAAACCAGGGCCCAAGAGCCCAAAAGACTAAGATCACTCCTGGCATTCAAGGGATTTGAACTGGCAACCATGCAATAGCTGGCAGAGCCCTAGCCTCAGAGCCACCACTCCACCCTTTCCACACAAGTCTTCCTTTGCAGTTGAATACTATCTTCATCCTCAGATGACCACATATAACATAATTCATTTTCAGACTCAGGGCATCGCCTCAGCAAGGAAATATTGGAAGACATCAGAAGTCTTTCACTTTCTTAGTAAAGGGGTGACTTTTTAATTCATGCCTTTTATATACGATCAACTGCAGAATTGTCGACCCTCATGAAGATTATGAGTATTATAGTATAGTATAGACCCTATTAGATGAACCATTAATACTGTAATGAACGCGCAACAAAACAAAAAGAACTTTAATGGACCCTGCAGGGCCGAAGCCCAGGCCAAACTCAGACAGAAATGTAGTATGTGAAACACTGTACAGAACCCGCCTCTTCTCCTTTCCCAACTTTCGCAGGTACCCCCATTCCCGCTATCTCTGAAAGCCCCAGGGACTGGCTAAAAAGGTGGGGAGGACTGCCCTATACTAAACCCCTGGACACCCCTAGTCCTCAGCCGCTGCAATACAATGAGTGATATTTTTAGTTCAAATAATGGTACAAGCCTTATGTTTTATTTTAACACAATTTAGTTTTTCCACACACAGATTATTGTTTAGTAGTTCCATTTTAATTGGAACATTTAAGTTTCACAAAACATTGGCAACCCCAAGCTTAATATTTAGTGGTGCCTCCCCTGGCAAGGATATCAGCACTCCTGCTTTTTCTGGAACTTTTAACTAGGCTGCTAACTTGCAGAGGGATCCTGGGCCACTCATCCATACAGTATAACTGCAATTCCTTAACATTCTTTGCTTTACGCTGGTATACTACCCTCAACTCACAGCACAGGTGCTCAGTGGGGTTCAGATCTGGAGACTGAGTTGGCCACTGCAAAATCTTTATTTTTGTGTTCTTGCAACCATTTCTGTGTTGATTCAGATGTGTTTTTGGAGTCATTATCTTGTTGAAAGGTCCATCCACAACCATGTTTCAACCTTCTGTTAGAGGCAAATAGGTTTTTGGTTAAAATGTCCTGCTACTTTGTGGAATTCATGACACCATTGAACATCATAGGAAGTTCTGGGCTACTGGCAGCAAAACAGCCAGGTCAAGGTCAAAGGTCAAAAGTCCAATTTATTTATAAAGCACATTTAAAACAACTGAGGTTGCTTTAAGTGATGAACAATCAAACCAATTCAGATATAACAATACATGCATAAATGTAGCTACAATAAAAATATAATAATAAAATATCATCAACACATCAGCCATAACTTGTGTTAAAAGTTAATGGACAAAAGTGAGTCTTTAACAGAGACTTAAAGTTATCTAAGGACTGGGCCGTTCTAATCTCCAGTGGCAGTGTATTCCACAGCTTTGGAGCTGCCACCGCAAAAGCACGGTCACCCCGACTCCTGAGGCTGCTACTTCGTACTACTAAGAGCAGCTGGTCGGCTGACCTTAACGCTCGCGCTGGAGTATGAAAGCAAAGGAGCTCAAGCAAGTAAGGAGTAGCCAGCCCATTTAGAGCCTTAAAAACAAGCTACAATATAGCCCCGAAGTGTCAATGACCCACCACCGTGTCAGACAGTGGGTGGGCAGTATACAGGCCCCCTTTCCCACCAAACATGCTGCTGGGGCTCATGACCAAAAAGTTCAACATTTGTGTGACCAAATCACACAATTTCAATTTCCAATAAAATGTGGCAAACTTCCGGATCTGCATTTCGTGGCATTGTCCTTGGAATGGCGTCTTTTGAGAAACTCATTCAAGAAGCTTCTGGTGATGTCTGACAGTCGATTCTAAAATATTAAAGCCCCATGATTCATGCAAGCGATGATTACTGGGTCCCTTTTTACCGCTCTCACCATAAGTGTCACTGTGCGTTGGGCCAGTATGCTGAAATGTCCTATTCCAGGCAAATTTTCAACTGTTCCATGCTTATTCATTTTTTAAATAATTGCCCGGATTGTGCTCAGTAGTATTTTTAACAATTGCGCAATCTTTCTTTAATCTTGTTTGAGGTGAATACTCTTCCCCTTTGGATTTACCCGTGTTGATGAATGACAAAGAGATTTTGCATGTGTGAAATCATATACGTACCCCAGAGAAACAGGAAATGGTCAGAGACAACAAATGACTTCCTGTGCAATAGGAGAAATACAAAGATTTTTTTCTTTCACCAAGGATGCAAATTTCATTGGTGTTATTTAAAATATTCTTCAGTGGTGCAAATAATTTTGCTCTGTATTTTCTTGAAAAATTTCTCAATACTGAATCCAGTCATGTGTCATTTAATGACAAGGATATAATTTTAGAAATGTGAATGTCATAGAGTGTACTTACACACCTTACTTATACCTAGATGGTATAGCCTACTACTAAAAAATATAGTAAATACATACACCAGTAAAATACTTATAATAATTATCAAATATTATGTACTGTACATAATAGAATGTGCTACACCTTTATGCAACTGGCAGCACAATATGACTGTTTACACCAGCACCACCACAAACACGTGGATAATGCGTTGCACTATGGCGTAACTATGCGATAGGAATTTTTCAGCTCCATTACATTACAATCCAATGGGAACTACTGTCGTATATGCAGTCCGTCTTTAACCGAAATGTCATTATGCAGCGCATGACTATATTATGCACTGTTCTTGAAGAATTATTGGTTAAATTACAGGGTTTTATTAATCACCAACAATCTGTAGCACTTAAACAGAAGAACACTAAAAACATGTTAGATGGGGTGGAATATCATGGTTCCGTCTTCCAGAACTGTGACATGAGATCGTGAACGTTTGTATCGTTTGTGTGTTTTGGTCCCAGTTTTAGAACCGTTACACCAGTCATTTTGAGTGAAATTTAGATTTTTATGTGCATTACTTATTTTGATATTGTTCTTACCCCACTTCCTTTTTCATTAGGGGGAGTTATATATACCATAGAGGGAAAACGTGTTTACATGGGCGAGTTTTACATTAGGGGGAGTTATATATACCATAGAGGGAAAACGTGGTTACATGGGCGAGTTTTAC
>JAAGVU020000045.1:18053338-18089784 GCA_011763525.2 Mormyrus iriodes
AAAGAGATACTAAACGCAAATCTTTGGCATTTTATATTATTTCAAAGGTGTTGCTAATTAAAATGCACCCAATGATGTTGCTTGTCAATGAACTGTCCAACTCAGAGCAGCTCTTTCGGAACTATAATTTAGGTTTCAGTTTATTACTGCTTGAAATGAATGTTTTACTTAAAACTGCTGGTTGTTTCTAATGTGATATATACTTTTTGTAAACAAAAAAGGAATGATTTTGTTATACAACCAATAAACTTGCAATACTTGTACTGAATTAAGCAAGTATCCCAAGTATCACTTTCTGTGATCACTGTATATTTGAGAAAGCGCAGTTCCTTTCAGACAGTACCTGTAGCAGTCGGATTAAGGGCCCAACGGTAAAATTGCTCTGTCGACTATGGAATTTGATCCATCAACCTTCTTATCACAGGCATCCTAACCCACTGAACCACACACTGCCCCCATGCTCAGCTGTCACTGTGCACATACGCTCACAGATTGAAGCCTCAGTGACCTTCCACTGATTTCAATATGGGCTTGCCGTTTTATGTAGGCCAGAAGTTTCCTACCAATAATATTACTTTTTCTTTTTTCCTTATCATGGCATTTAAATTTGTCTGCAATAATGGCCAGCTGCAGTTATTTGAGAAAAGGACTAACAGGAGCTGGAGAGTCTAACGCTTCATGATGAGCGCTAAAGAAGGGTGTTGGACCACTGAAGGTGGAAATATGAGAAGTGGTCGCTCAAGGACATGAAAATGACAGGAGGGGTGCGGCAGTTCCAGGGTAGGAGTTCTGTAGGAACGCCCAGCTTCCTCAGCTCGCCTTAAGGTTTCTTGTCAGATTTTAAAAGCAGAAGACTGCAGAGCCTGCACTCTGGGGCACGAAGACATCCTCACATGAATTTATTGACTTTTTTTTATTTCCCTTTTAATTCTTTAGTCGATTTGTTGTTGTTGTGTAACCAGTACGTGCAGAACCCGAAGGACTAACAAGGACATAGATTTGACATAGTGAATTGCAGAACCTTTAAGGATTGAAACAGGTTCTGGGATTGCTCAAGAGGATTTGGAGTTTATAGTCCAGAAGATGTGGGAAATCACTTTGGAGACTTGAACTCCTTTATGGACTTCGGTGAAATATCACCTCATGCTAAACTAAATATTTTCAAAGGATGAACAGATAAAAGGAGAGACGCAAAGAAAGTGCAGCTTCTCCATTTGTTGTCCTTCTGCCCCGGCAAGCACCATGATGCTCAGTCTGAAGAGGAAGCTGAAGAGTGGGCGCAGGCGCGGCAGCTCCTCCAGTTCCATGGCCGAGCCGGACGACCGTGTGCTCATGGTCTGCGACGACATCCCATCAGAAGCCTCGCTGGATTCGGGCTGGGAATCGCGCAGCCTCGGGGCCCGCTCTAGCCGAGGCTCCCACGGCACGGAGCAGGAGCTGGGAATACTGCCAAGCTGGGAAGGGCCCCTCACCCTGCACCGTATTCAGAGGAGTCCGGGGGAATACTGCACCCTGCGCGTCAGGGAGCTGTATGTGCTTTCACAGACATCTGCATGGCGGGGGCAGGGTGGTAGGGGGCACTGTACTTTTAGATGTGACCCTCAGGGGAGGATTATCGTGGGGCCTTGGGCTGACATCAGCAGGACTGGCTCCAGCTATAGGCAGAATAGGCAGTAACCTAGGCTCCCTGAATTGCAGAGGAAGTGAGATGATCGTCAGTTTTCTTGGTAGGGGGGCCTCTCATGTAAACCTTTGCCTAGGCCCCCAGAAAAGGTAGAGCCGGCCCTGGACATTAGCATGGACACTTGCTGATTTAACTAAGTGTTAGTGCCGAGGTCCTAGGCTGTGGCCCTGGTTATCCTGCGATGTGTTACCCTGCAGTGCAGTCTCATATGTTCTGGAGAGTGAATAAACTTTTCAACTTTCTTGTCTCTCGTGATTAATAGTGGAGTTCCCCCTTTCAAAAACCAAACAAATGTTTTACATCCCATTACTTCTTTTATTATTATTTTCTTTGTGCCACACCCTGTGGACTTTTCAACAAGCATTTTCTGTGGGACTTGAAAAGGGGCAAATTCACAGTACCTGTGTCTGTGTGCCGTTTTATTTGCATTATTATACCACATCTGAGTTTGTTAAAATTGAAGAGCAACAGGAATCTTCTGGGCATGTTAAAGATTTTTTTTTCCCAGCAGCCTCTCCTGAAATTGGCTCTGTACCACAGGACAGGAGATACAGCAGCCATCTCCAGACTGCCTCCAGCCATTAGCTGGAGATGTCCACACACTTAGAGAGATAACAGTTACAGGATGCTTGTAACCCTGCTGGACTTTTCATTGTTGAATTTCTCAGTTCGGAATGGACGCCGTTATACAGATGTGGTCACTTATGATCCACTTAGGTTTGGTGAGGCATAGGTACTCAGTGTGCATGCTGACCTCTCCAGGCCTCTCCATCGGCTGTCCAACACCCTCTGACTCTGTGTCCCCAGACCCCAGCTTATCGATATGAGCAAGGTGTACCAGCAGACCAACGTGGAGAACCTGGAGCAGGCTTTCAGCGTGGCTGAGAAAGAACTGGGGGTCACACGCCTGCTGGACCCAGAGGGTGAGGTTGCTGACAAATCAGGCTTTGATCTCCTTTTTTATCTCACGCCTTGGAAACAAAAAGTAAGAGCCGACACATACAATCCATTCATTCAGTACTGAGGCCACCAAGGTCATGGCCTCAGCTGAACCGTTGTTCATGGCCTTCATGTTTATACAACCCACCTTACCTGTCTCTCTTCATCCTGTACAGTTAGATTTGTTTACCAGGAGCATTCAGCAATTGCCCATTCATAGTTCTCAGTCTGGTACCTGATTACAAGAGGCTGAAGGATATTTCCCCCGTTCATTTCTGCAGATGTGGACGTGCCACATCCCGATGAGAAGTCAATTATCACCTACGTGTCCTCCCTGTATGATGTCATGCCACGTGTGCCTGATGTCCAGGATGGCGTCAGAGCCAATGTGAGCTTTGTCGTCTAATGTTTAGCTTTTCATATCGAGAAAGCTTTGAAAAGTTTGCTTTAGTGCTAATGTGGATTCTTTCATCTTGTGTCCCTTGGCACTGGGAGTGAGGTTTGAAAAGGATGCACACTTGCTGTTAACGCCCAACATCACCCACAGGAGCTGGAGCTGCTTTGGCAGGAGTACCACGACCTGGTGACCCTCCTGCTCCAGTGGATACGTCACTACATCGTCATCTTTGAGGAGAAAAAGTTCCCTTCCAGCTACGAGGAAATTGATGTGAGTCTATAGGAGCAGCTGATTAATGACAATGTCAGACTCCATGACATGCCAGTTGTCAGAATATGACTAATCTTTACATGCATCAGGACAGCCACCTGATGGTGTGTGGTTTAATCTCTGTCAGTATCATATTAGAATGAATTTCGACCGCTCTTGGTGTATTGGTTTCTCATTAATATCTATATTCACTTATCACCATATTCAGTATATACTCAATATATATTACATTTAAAAGTCAAATGTGGGAAAGACACAGGACAAATGAATCTTGGAAAAGGCAAGAATTCCCCTTTAGCAACACAGAATTATTTATAAGCAAACAGGAACTTACTTTTTTTAGGGATAAAATACAAATGCAGCGCAGTGACGTTTAGGTTCGACATTAAAAGAGAAATCTGGTCAAAAAATCACACACGCAGCATCCAGATATATAGAGACTCTAGGAATACTGATGGTTTACCACATATTACTGAAGATGAAAGCAAACAAATCAATGAGTAATGAATAGAATTATTAACAATTCAGTCGTTTTTATGTTAGCTGCACAAGCTGACAGTCCGATCTCATCAGTACTCCTTTGGCCTGGTTTCTTCTGAAAGTCGACAGGCAGAAAGAAGCCCCTCTCTATCACACAGGCATAAATCACATTGCACCATGGTCATTGTGGGATTGACTTATTTAGGTCCATTATAGTTCATTGACGTTACTGGCATTTTATTAATAAGAACATTAAGGTATTTAATTAGTCCTGCATCTTTAATTAGATGCGCCCCTGTGATATTTAGTGTTTCACTAACACTCCTGTAACTTTGTAGATTCTTTGGCGACAGTTCTTAAAGTTCAAAGAGACAGAGCTCCCAGCCAAGGAGGCTGACAAGAACCGCTCCCGGCACATCTACAAGTCCTTCGAGGTGAGCCACAGGCCCCTAGTGGTGCCTTCTCCCGGCGGACATCAAGCAAGGCAGGAAGACTCACCGAATCTGTTCACGCTCCTCTCTGTACAGGGCGCTGTGGATGCCGGCCAGGTCAAGGTGCCCCCTGGGTATCACCACATTGACATAGAGAAGGAATGGGGCCGACTGCATGTGGCCATCCTCGAGAGGGAGAGGCTGCTCAGGACTGAGTTTGAGAGGTGAGTCAACAGCAAATACTAAAAGAACAGATCTCCCAAGGCGCTGCATCACTACTGACAAAGAAGCAGGAGAGTGATTATCAGTTTATTTACTTATTTTGAAGTCTAGGATGTGGTCCTTCAAGGGACGTGTTTGAGTAAATGGAATCATCCGCATAATGATAATGCAACCAGTTGTGAAGACACACTATAAAACTAAGCAGGAAACAGTGCTGAAGTGTAGCCACAGTCCGCAGGGTTCCCTCCGTACGATAGCGCCCTCGGCCCCGCGCACCGCGGTCACAGCAGCAGGCTTAATGCTGAAGTGCAGCCACAGTCCGCAGGGTTCCCTCCGTACGATAGCGCTCTCGGGCCCGCGCACCACGGTCACAGCAGCAGGCTCAGTGCTGACCACCCAGAGGATTATGGGCTCTGTAAGCACAGTCAGGAGGAGATATGAAAATGCTGCTACTGTGGGCTCTGAAATAAGCAGTGACTATTTGTGTTGTATCCATGTCATTAAACTGTGATTTCCCATATCACAAGAAGCGGGGTGTGACACTTGGCAGGGCTGGCTTATGTCACAGGATTGCTCTGACCTTGGTACTTATTAATCAGACAGTCAGCAAAGGAGCTTGGCTTTCAGCTCTCAGCACAGAGACAGCTAGGCAGCCCTCATTAGCCTCTCGAGCAGGATCGTGCCCTCCACACAGGCTGACATTTCCTAGAAGGACTTCATCCCATGCACTACTCGGCCATGACTCTTACACACGACAGCTTACGTTTACAATATCTTCTACATCACCGGGGCCTGTGAGTTTCCAGCTGTGTTTTCTTGTTTAAGAGAGCGATTATCTCTATATGTTTTCTAGCCTGTAAATATGTGTCTTTACATAAGGATTAAAACATTTTCTTATATTGAGCATTTTTCTCTTAATTTTATGTTGAAATTATTATTGCATTGGAGAATGAAAGAAAGGAATTATGTATCTAAACTACATGTTTTTCAAGTTGAAAGTAGCTCTTCAAAAAGTTACAATGTATAATTTATTTTTCCATGACACTGTCGGTATTCCATAGAATAATTCCAGTAACCCATGTATAAGATTGCTGTAGCTCTTTTCCCACATTTTATTAAATCCGTACTTTAAGCTAGGCAGCCAGTGCTGTGTGATGCAGCGTTTCAGTGCCTGCTGCCCTGTACGGCATAGTGCCTTCTTCCACGCTCTCAGCTGTGGGCTCCATTTCCTGGAATCTGTTCAGGCTGGAGCGCCTGCAGAGGGTTGTCAGCAAGGTCCAGATGGAATCCGGGGTGTGTGAGGAGCAGCTGAACCAGGTGGAGACCCTGCTGCAGGCGGTGAGTTAGACGGGAGGATCATCACCTCGCAACTGAAGGACTGCCAGTTATAACTTGTTGAAATCGCTAGTGACTTCTCAGAGAGAGGCAGTGAGGAGTTAATGACATGGTGACTGTTTTGACAGCACGTTCCTCTGATAATTATCTTATTTTCTGACACCTTCATTTATTAACTGATTTATTATATATGTCAGAAAGTGTATGACAATTTGACCATCAAAGCAGCATTTAAAATGGTTTGGTTCTGTGCTCCAGGACGTCCGGCAGCTGAATGCAGGGAAGCCAGCTCAGCACATGCCTGAAATGGAGAAGGACCTGGAGAAAGCAGAGGGGATGATCCGGCTGCTCTTTAATGACGTGCAGCTGCTTAAGGATGGGCGCCACCTACAGGCAGAACAGATGTACAGGAGGTGAGACCTGCTTCATCAGGTGAAATGTTTGGAAACAAATAGAGTAGGAAGTGTGAAGAAAACCACCAGAAGGATGAAAGTTCTTTTACAGAATATAATATGAAAACATGTATATATATTAAGTGGCCGCTAGCTAGTAAAGGGTAGGAAACACTCTATTAGGTACACCTAGCTAATACTGGGTAGGACCAACGTTTTCCACAGTAACAACTTTGTGCATTGGCGAGTTCTTTCAGAGAAACCTTTTACCAATGACATCAAATTGAAGATTGCATAGATCAAGCAGCTTAGCTGCTCTAATGCTTAACCAAACCATAGTGGAAGCCCTTAATCCTCTCCCTGTGCTGTGTGTATTGCGTTGCGACCGCGTGATTGGCTGTTTGCAGGAGCATGGTGTTTAAACTATGAAGGACGTCTACCTCATAAAGTGGCCCCTGAGTGTATTTACATGTTTTATCTGTACTCTTGAATTTCAGGTTTGTGGTTTTGCAAGCATCAGCAAACAGTAACATTTAAAGTGTCAAACAGTACCTGTTGTATCTCATGCTTATCACCAGAGTGTATCGACTGCACGAGCGGCTGGTAAACCTGCGCAGTGAATACAACCTACGTCTGAAGTCGGGAGTGACCAGCGCTCAGATTCCCATTACCCCAACCCTCCAGCAGCCCCACATGAGGGCAAAGCCGGAACTGGATGAAGTGACTCTTCGCTACATCCAAGATCTGATGTCCTGGGTAGAGGACAACCAACGGCATGTGGATGGGGCGGAATGGGGCTCCGACCTCCCCTCAGTGGAGTCCCAGCTAGGCAGCCACCGTGGCCTGCACCAGTCTATCGAGGACTTCCGCTCCAAGATTGAGCGGGCACACGCTGATGAGGTATAACTCTCAAGACAAGACACTCAAATATGTGTGACGTTTTTGCAAAAGCCATGAGTAGTTTTAATTAAATCCAGTCATCACTTGGATAGGAGAAATCATTTCCCAAGTTATGCTTTGAAGTGCTTCAACAATTGTTGTGAATGGGCTCCACTGTACTTTAAGAGGGTTAATTGTTTTATTGCTGTCTTCCAGAGCCGGCTGTGTTCAATGACTAAGGGTTCTTATAGAGAATACCTTGGCAAACTGGATCTGCATTATGCCAAACTGGTGGTAAGTGCCAGCTTTTAATTGCACTCTTTTCCAAAGGTCCCCATTTGTTTACACCAGGCAGTTTGCAGAGAGTAAGCAATGGAGGGGTAGCAAGTGTCATTGTTCTGCTTCAGAACTCCTCCAAGGCCCATCTTCGCAACCTGGACCAGCTACAGGCCTTTGTCAGTGCCGCCACAAAGGAACTGATCTGGCTAAATGAGAAAGAGGAGGAGGAGGTGAACTACGACTGGAGTGAGCGCAACACCAACATGACCACCAAGAAAGATAACTACTCGGTATGACTTTATCCCACTGTATGACTTTATCCCACTGTATGAGGCAAGCCAGAGGGACAAATATGAAATATGCCACAGGACATATTTCTATAATCTTGCGTGACCTTATCACTCAAGTAACAGAGTCTCTTACGATTCTGTGCAGTATAAATTGAAATGCTTTGTAGCGTTTGCAAACTATTGCCCTGTCCTGGATCAGGGCCTAATGCATGAGCTGGAGCTGAGAGAGAAGAAGGTCAGCAGTGTGCAGGCAACTGGAGAAAAGCTCCTGAAGGACGGCCACCCGGGCAGGAAGACCGTGGAGGTGAGTGAGGTGAACGTTGGATGGTTGAAAGCTGGTAGCTCTCATTCTGAGTCCCTCATCTCGTTCCTCTCTCCTCCCCAAGGCTTTTATTGCGGCTCTGCAGACCCAGTGGAGCTGGATCCTGCAGTTGTGCTGTTGCATCGAGACCCACTTGAGAGAGAACTCTGCCTACTTTCAGGTAGACTGGGAGCCTGGGCTGCCAAAAATGAGCCCGCTGGGTTCACTGAAAGCTCCTGTATGCTGGACCTTGAAACGAATGTAAACTTTATATTTTGCGCTCAGCTTTGGATTTTACACTTACAGTTACATAGCAAGGTATCCAAAAGATGCATTTATGTTTTTATTGTATTCACGTAGTGATGTCATTTGTTTATTTAACTATTTATGCTGCAGTGGAAAGGGGGTATGGAACACGGAAGGATGGATGGATGAATAGATCGATTCAGTTATTATTAGAATTATGATTGATGCTGTTTAAAATGAAAACATGAATTAAATATTCCTATTTTAAGAAATGCTTTTGTATCACTTTTAGCTTTCATTTTTTTCCATGTTTCTGTGTAGTTTTTCTCTGACGTCCACGAGGCCAAAAGCCGAATGAAGAAGATGCAGGATGCCATGAAGAAGAAGTACACGTGCGAGCGCTCCATCACGGTGACACGGCTGGAGGACCTCCTGCAGGACGCGGGGGTGCGCGCCATCCCATCGCCTGTCTCTACCGCCGCACGGCCACTCGGCCAGCCGGGCACTCAGCGCTGTCTCTTGCCTTCCACAGGAAGAGAAGGAACAGCTGAATGAGTTCAAGACTCTGGTGGAAGGACTGAGCAGTCGGGCCAAGACCATTGTGCAGCTCAAGCCACGCAACCCAGCCTGCCCTCTGACAGGCCGCGTGCCCCTCCAAGCCTGCTGTGACTTCAAACAGTTGGAGGTGAAATGCAGTCACTGATCCATAAGCAATATTTAGCCATGGGATGAAATCATGGGCTGCAGGACGCATCTGAACTGGGGTTCAGATCCACTTGTCATATCCACTTGTTGAGGTTGCCAGTGCTACTGATGACTTATCACAATGTTTTAGTGATTGTTCACCACTGCAAACGTACTGATTATCCAGAGTTTGCCTGGTCCGTGGGCTGAGGCACAGAAACGGGACGCTGAAGGCACTTGCAGAGTTTACCTTGTGGTTTCTCCCCCGTCTCAGATTACAGTTCACAGGGGTGACGAGTGTTTGCTTCTGAGCAACTCGCAGCCCCAGAAGTGGAAGGTGCAGAACAGCTCTGGGCATGAGGCTGTCGTCCCCTCTGTATGCTTCCTCATCCCTCCATCGAACAGTGAGGCCTTGGACACTGTCTCTGGGTCAGCCTTCCCGTCCCGGGTGCCTGCAGGTGTCCTCTGGATCAGCCCACGCGACGCTGACCCCTTGCTCATGTCCCCCCAGGCTTGGCACCAACGTCCAGAAACTGATGGCACTGTGGCAGAAGTTATACCTGGACATGAAGGTTCTTCTGTCCTGGCAGTACCTGATGAGGGTCATCCAGCAGATCAACTCCTGGAATACCATCATGGTGAGAAACCACAGCCACCCATCTCCAAAACTGCTTATCCAGCTCCAGCTCATGGGCCCAGTGTGTACAGTCATTTACTTCATTAATTAATTTGGAGGCGGCTCTGAAATGCAGCACAGCGAGCCATGCTAATAGATGTGGCGTTACCAGGATGTCATCCTGGGGTGGTCATTTGGATGTGTTGGGTGGGCACCAGTTTTAGAATTGTATCAAAGGTTGGTGACGGTCACAGTTGTTGACACCCATTGCCGCCTTAGCCACACCCATATCCACCCTTAACCACACCCATGTCCACCCTTAGCCACACCCATGGCCGCCCTTAGCCGCCCCCATGCCCATGCTTAACCACACACATGGCCGCCCTTAGCCGCCCCCATGCTTAACCACATCCATGCCTGCCCTTAGCCACCCCTATGTCTACCTTTAGCCGCACCCCTGGATTTATGTAATATTTTTCAGCATTGATCCATGCTAAGAAGCTAGTAAGAAATGCATGGATTTCTCAAGCAATCTTCCATGTTAATAGGCCAGCGTAGCATTCATGTGTTTTTCTCGTAATCATACATGGGCATGTGGGCAAACGCAAGGTCTTAATTTAAAAACAGCGTAATAAATAGGAGACGTGTATTTTTTTATTTCATTAGCGATTCCAAGAATTTTGAAATAGTTCGTGGGAAAAAAAGAATTGTCATGTGCTGTTTTCACAGATGTTTTTTTTAATATTAGTGTGAAGCGTATTGAAATAGTGCAGCAGAAATGTCTCTGACTTCAGTTCCCTCACATTTAGATCTTTCTTTTTAAAGCTGTTTGTTCTCGTCTGGGTTCAGTTGGGACTCACTGCATCCCCGTTTCTCCCTCCCACCTGCTGTCCAGTTTAAGACGCTGAAGGTTGAGGAGTATAAGCAGGTCTTCCGCAGACTGGAGCTGCACTACCAGGACTTCCTGCGGGACAGCCAACACTCCCAGCTGTTCGGGCCTGACGACCTGCTGCATGCGGAGGACAGCTACAGCCAGGCATCTCAGCACTATGAGGAGCTGCTGTGCTCCGTCGAGAGAGGTGTGCATCACCACGTCTCGCAGGAGGAGCTTTGCTTTGCCTTTTCATCTCCTTCCAAAGTGCACCTTCAACTTTCGTGTCTTTTTCACTGACTAGAGCAGATCACATTTCTGCAAAAGCCTGAGCTGTACTCTACAAAATATTGACCCATCAGACACATTTTTCTCTATTAATGTAGTGTTGGGATACAAGCCTCGTCGTTCTTGTGGCTTTTTTTGGGAACGTATTCTGAGTTTGGCAAAAAGTAAAATGTAAATGTTACATTTACTTTTCAGCGTCACTGGTTGGCCATAGTGGTGAGTTAGGTTGTGATGTTCTGTTTTTATGTGTTTGTTGCAATGTATAAGAATCAGCTGTCTTTTAAAAATAATTCAGTCGCAGTGATTGGAATACTAACAGAAAAGGTGTGAGCTGCCCAGTGCATGGTGTGCCACGGGGTGATATCTGGCCCTGAAATGGAAAGGCTCTGCTTCCATGATATACTGCTGCCTGTCTGATATACTATGATCTAAAGCCAGAGAGACGAGATTCAATGTTCGACCTGGGAAAGTTTTGCACTGAGGCTCTTGTGTGTCCAGGTGAGCAGGAAGAGTCAGTGTGCAAGAGCTACATCACCCAGCTGAAAGACCTGCGGCTGAAGCTGGAGAAGTGGGAGACTCGCACCGTCAGCCGCATCCGCCAGCCCATGGAGAAAGAGCCGCTGAAGGACTGCGCACAGAAGGCCACCGAGCAGGAGGTACCGCCCCCTCGAACCCACCTCTGCTCGTCTGTTAGGGGAAAAGGGGCTCAGGCTATCAGGCTATCGGGGTATCCCATGGATGCTCATCATTCCACCTTTATTGGCACGTCTAGACTGTGTGTGTTTTATCATTTTCATCAGTTGTTTGAGAAGTTGAAAAATATGAGCGATTATAAGAAATAAATACCAGCAGAAGTTTGGATTTAGAATCTGGTTTTAAAGGCCACGCTGCCCGCCTGGATGACTGAATTTTTTTGTCTCATTCCTGAGAGAGTGGGCCAGAATGAGCAGAGGAATTTGACAGAGACATTGAACAAAGGAGTGAGACAGGAAACGTGAAAAGAACAATCAACAAACAGATGGGAGCTGCTGACTGGCAGTGCCATCATAGTCCTGGCGGGGGGGGGCGGCAGTGAGTCAGGAGAAGGGAGCTGGGTGGAGTGAATTCAGTTGCCCAGCCCTTTTTCCTGAGCTGACTATCAGAGCAGAGGGAGAGCAGAGAGAGCCTCAGCTCACTTGCCACCCGGATCCACGCGAGCACGGCTCCCTGGCAGAGCAGAGGGAGAGCAGAGAGAGCCCCATCTCACTGGCCGTCCGGATCCTATCGAGCTCAGCTCCCTGGAAGAGTGGAGGGAGTTCAGAGAGAGCCCCAGCTCACTGGCCGCCCGGATCCACGCGAGCACGGCTCCCTGACCTTCCTCCAGGACGCTGTCTCCATGGAGCCCAATGATTATTTCATGGGAGCGCTACTCACTCCCCTGCTACGCCTCCTTCTATCTCTTTTGGGGCTCCTTCTGCTGGCCTTGCTCTCATTGCTTTTCCACTTCGACTTGCTGGAGGCCATTTGCCCTGCCGCGGTTTTCAGGCGGGCAAGACCCACTGAGCAGAACCAGCACCGTGTCCAGCCATGGGTACTAAGAGCTCTGGGCCAATCTTCATTATACCTATGAAATGATTCATGTTTTATCTGACTTTGGGGTTTCTTAACACATGCCGTTCTTTGCTGATTCGTCCGCGGTAAATCAGCTTGTAAAAGTGTCTTTTAAATTGTCTTTGACATTGTCTGTTATTTTTTTTTCTTAGAAAGTTCATACCGAACTGCAGGGCATCAAGAAGAGCCTGGACATGATGGTGCCAAAGGTGGAGACAGTGCTGACTTCTCCTGTGCAGCCCAGCTCTGCCCCTGTTCTGCGCTCCGAGCTGGACATCACCTTAAAGAAGATGGACTATGTCTACAACCTGTCCTCTGTTTACCTGGACAAGTGAGTCTCATCCAGGGAATTTGGTCTGTTTTTTCCCTCTCGCCTCACAGGCTAAGAAATACCCATGTTAAAAACGACATAAAGTGTTTTACGTTAAAAACGACAGCGTATGCGGCGTTGCGTGAGCTGGTAACATCCCTCTCCCCTCCCCCACCCTTTTGCCTTTCTCTCGGCAGACTGAAGACCATAAAGGTGGTCATCCGCAGCACGCTTGGCGCCGATGAGGTGCTGAGAAGGTATGAGGGCCGTCTGCGTGAGGTCAGGAAGGTGCCCGTGGATGCTAAGGAGCTGGAATCTGACCATAATGAGCTAAAGGTACTGTGCAGCCTCCACACTGCCATCCAGCTGTTTATGGGAGTGTCTGAGCGTTACATTAACATTTGTTGCTGTGGGATTACACTACGCTGTTTTGTTTTTCTCTATCAGATTTAAAAGATCTCTGATTCATTAAAAACAGTTATTTGAAGACTGGGCAAAAAATGGGATAGAATTAGGGTGTTTTCAAATTTGTTCCCTTTCAGCCTTCAAAACACACTGAGAGCGATTAGTCAGCATTTTTTGTGCATTGTGAACACTCCAAACTCAGACCCCCCTGAAATGAATCGAACTGAGACCACCTCGGAGGATGGTCTCGATGCGGTTCGCTTCAAGTCCGTGTTGCAGTTCACTTAACCTGTGCATTGTGATCATAAACTTCTCCAGGTTTACTTCATCTTTTGTCATTGTTCTGTAGCCCTGTAGGCTTGCCGTAGACAGATCACATGCTGTTGCACTGGCATGCTACACATAATCCAAAGCAGTTACGGTCTGAGAGCTCCAGAGGAACTATAGTGTGAACAGACAGAGGAATGAGACCCCAGCAGAGCTGAAGTACACCAGAAAGAGAACTGAGTCCTCTTTCAAATGCACTCACAAAGTCCCAAAGGCGGTATGGGTGATAGGGACATGTCCTTACCAATACTGTGGGAACACCATCCGTAACTAAAGGGATGCAGTCAAACCTATGCCCTAGCTGAGACTCTTTTTTGTTGGACCACTTTAATAAGACTGAGTTTGGTTTGTTTAAAACGGACTGTACTTGAAAACACCGTCAGTGAAGGGGGAAGCGAGGCTTCATAAAGCCGGTGGCTGGTGAGATTCTCATGTTTTGTCAGGACTGCTTGACTCTTTAACCCCATTTTCCATTGGTTACTTTATTGGTTCCCATTAGGTTCAACTATAAATACCAGTTATACCAGATCTTATTGCGTTAGTATTAGTATTAGTATACGAATGATTACAGCAATGAGAAATGTAGTTATGAATAAGAGTCAATAATATTTATGGGGGGGATATGGTGACCTCACACCTCCAGGGTTGGGGGTTCGATTTCTACCTCTGCTTCATGTACTGGGTTGCCATGTTCCTTCCTAGCCACATGGAATTGCTGTACTGGAAAAGTAAGCGGAAGATCGGAGGATAATATTCCCAGCTATTTTGTTTGATAGTGATGACAGATCTGCCTCTCTGGCCCCTCCCCCTCCGTGTCCATGCAGAAAATGCGTGCTGAGGCACTGGAACAGCAGCCTCTGTTTGACCAGCTGGACGCAGAGCTGCGTGAGGCCACTAAGGTCAGTGAGCACATGTCGCAGGTACACAGTGAGCGTGACGCCGAGCTGGAGCGCTACCGGCAGCAGGCGTGTGGGCTGCAGGAGCGCTGGCAGGCCATATTCGCCCAGATCGACCTGCGGCTGCGTGAGCTGGAGCACCTCGGCCGCCAGATGCGCTCCTACCGCAGCAGCTACGATGCACTGATGCTCTGGGCTGCTGATGCCAAGCGGCGCCAGGAAGCCATCCAGGCCGTGACCATCGGGGACAGCGAGGCGCTCCGGGAGCAGCTTTCCCAGGAGCAGGTGAGGTGCCCTCTCTGATCTCTGCTCCGTGTGTCAGGTTTGCATGTTTCTTCCCCGAATAGAAGAACCAGATGTTTAAGTGGTAGACATTCTTTAGCTGGGGTGACACAGTGGTGCAGTAGTTTGCACTGTTGCCTCACACCTCTGGGTTCAGGGTTCAACTCTCTGCTGGGCTTCCATATGTGCACATGGAGTTTTCATGTTCTCCCTGTGTCATCGTGGGGTTTTGTCCAAATACACCAGTTCTCCCCCACAGTCCATAAACATGCTGAGGTTAATTGGAGTTACCAAATGGCCTGCAAGTGTAAATAGAGTGTGAGTGTGCCCTGCAATGGGTTGGCACCCCATCCCGGGTTATTTCCTGCCTTGCGTCCATAGGCTACAGACCCCCCCCCAACCCTGGATAGGACAAGTAGTTACAGAAAATGGACAGATGGACATTCTTTAGCTATTTACTGTTGTCTAGAGTTAAGTGTTCTTTGTATTCATGACATCCTGCACAGAAACTCTTGGAAGAAATTGAGAAAACCAAAGAAAAGGTGGACGAGTGTCAGAACCATGCCAAGGCCTACATCGATGCTATCAAGGTAATATTGCAGACTGTGGGAAGTCAATGCATCAGATGTTTTTACCTTAAAACAATGAGTACCAGAGCCTAGGCACTTGGACTGTTACATTTTCTTATACTGAGGATTAAATATGACAAAGAAAGCTGTTCGACGATATTTTGTGTCGATTTGGATGCTCAACCCAATTATCTTGACCGTTCAGGATTATGAGCTGCAGCTGATAGCTTACAAAGCCTTGGTTGAACCCTTGGCATCTCCACTGAAGAAAACTAAAATGGAGTCCATTTCGGACAACATTATTCAGGAAGTAAGTGTTATGTTTCATTGGGACCAGAGGTTAAAAAGGTACCTACTGGGATTTAACACGGTGTGATGATACACATTATTTAGATTCTTGTAATGTGCTGCAGTCTAATCAATGTTTTTATCCCCAGTATGTTACACTGAGGACTCGCTATAGTGAGCTTATGACCCTGACCAGCCAGTACATCAAGTTCATTATTGGCTCCCAGCGTCGCCTGGAGGATGAGGAGGTATGTTACACACACTCTGGGAGGACAGAGCAGCATTAACGTTGTAAAACTAACCACATACCTATGGTTTAATGTAGGGATAGCAATATATAATATCATGCATATATATTACAGAATGCTGGTGGATAGACTGGGAAAAATTATCCTTGTAATTATATTAAATAATTAGATGACATATTAAAAATGAGCAATTAAAATAAGAGATTACAAATAGATTTAAAATGTTTTTTTGTTAGAGGTTCTGAACTGACAGAGCATATTTTTGCCTAGATTTCAGTGTTTGATTCTATTTGATTGAACTGAGTTACAAAGCCTGTCCAAACCCTAATCCCGTCTCATCCAGGTTAGTGTGGTGCTAACCTACAGCCAAAGAGACGTTTACCGGTATCCCAGCACCACTCTGCATTATTCAGTGGTATCTGCTTGCCATTCACTGCATATTATAGTGTAGAGATGCCAAGCCAGTCCGTAACAGGGCACCGGCCCTTTGCAGATGCACGTGTGGCAGCATCCATTCAGCCTGAAGCAAACTCACCATCCCAATTTCCCAGTGTCCACACTTTCATTTATAACAGAATATTGCTTAGATATACAATATCTAAGCAGTGGACCATGTTCTTCCTGAGTAACACCATTGCTTGCTTGGTTAATGGTGTTCTCTGTGAATTCTCATTAGCTCTCCTGACAGCTCACAGCCTCATATTTGTTTTCTACAAATTGAAAGGAACACGTATTATTTGTTTGGCCCGTCGACATACAATTTCAGTGTTACTGCGCAGACTGAGTCTGCTTCAGGACTGAGTGTCATGTCTCCCTGAATTACTTTTTCCGGCCGACACAATTTTTTTTACTAGTATATTTCCCCGTTTCTTTTCTAACCGTTTTTTCTGTTTGCTCTCCTAAAATGCCTGCCAGTGCTTTGTCATGATGAATTTTAATCTTGTTTGGGCGCTAAAGAGGTAAATTATCCACAAAGCACCAGTTTCTTATTGAGTCAACCTCCTCCATTCCTCATCACCAGGCTTCAATCCCTGCTTTGGGTCCTCAGCATCATCTGCTCTGTCACGTAGTACGAAGCAAACAGCTTTATGGTGCTACATGACTATATTTAGCACAGCAGCTCCTGGGGCTGTGTGATGTATCTGTCGGGTTCAGTCATTATTGTTATATGCATTATATTAACTAGTCTGGTTGTCTATTTTCAAACCAGGAAGGCATAAATAAATAAAAAAATAGGGTGACCATATTCTCCATGTTAAAGTGGACACTTTGAGTTACTTCAGGTTTTACAAAACTTGCTTAAAAGACGAAAGGCTCCTGTTCTCGGCTAATCAGTTCAGCTCTTCTTGTGCTCTGACTGGTTTGTTTCCTTGATTGAAAGACCCATCCAGCTATTTCACATTAACATTAGTGACGCATGCATGATTGTAGGAGACTGACCAGTCAGCACACAGAAAGAACTCAGTGCTTAAGTGAAATCCAGGTCTTTTTATTTGAAATGGTAATTTACAAATTGTGTCCCAGCTCAAAGTGCATCCCTGACATGGATTATCAGGTCACCCTGATGTAAATGTAAATCATAGGTGTATAAATGTCACTGGGGTGCATTTTTGACAGTAACACACAATGTATCATTATCCTGGGAAACCAATACTAAAAAATAGCTACCACCTTTGGTTCATAATAAGGACACATGGCCATGGGATTGTGAATCTGGGTTGTCCTCCACCACATGTTTTTTCTTTGCTGCATCACTCAGCTGTGTCTCCTAAGGCAGAGGATTGGGGGTTGGCTAGGTGATCACGTCTTAGCTCAGAACCTCAAATTCCTGTCGTTCAACTCAGCATTTC
Source organism: Mormyrus iriodes (assembly GCA_011763525.2). Classification (NCBI taxonomy): domain Eukaryota; kingdom Metazoa; phylum Chordata; class Actinopteri; order Osteoglossiformes; family Mormyridae; genus Mormyrus; species Mormyrus iriodes. The sequence goes on from JAAGVU020000045.1 coordinate 18,070,708, forward strand.
GTTTAAAAACAAAGACTAAAGAAAAACTAAATTGAAACACATTATAATATGTTCTTCTTAATTTGACATTTATTGTCTTTAAAATCATTGCCGTAGACTTTTTATTAATGTATTTTATTAACGTCTTTTCATATGTGCCATATATCTTTGACAACACCTCGCATTGAGGACGGTACCTTAGAGGAGATATTTCTTTTTGTTTGCTTGTGTTTCAGCTTAATGCCAGCGTAAACACCTGAAAAGTAAAACAGATTTCATATTGACATTGTAGACCCTAATGTGTTGTGGAACGTGATGTGCAATAAGTAATGTTTCATTCTGTTTCCCATGCATTAACTGAATGTCACATGGCATCTTCGATTAATATCCCAGTGCAGGGTAGCATAAATTTTACTTTGCCTTTAGCTACATGTACCTGTAATTTATTGAACTAATAATTAACCCATAATGCTTCATTGTAGTAACACTTTTCTTTGCTGTTTGCTTCCGCTAATACAGAAAGCTACTGAGAAACTTAAAGAGGAAGAAAGGAGGAAACTGGCAGAGATGCAGGCTGAGTTAGAGAAACAGAAGCAGTTAGCGGAGGCTCACGCAGAAGCTATTGCTAAAGCAGAGCGAGAAGCTGAGGAGTTGAAGCTGAAAATGAAAGAAGAGGTCACCAAAAGGGAAATTGTGGCCGTGGATGCAGAGAAGCAAAAGCAAAACATCCAGCAGGAGCTCCATGAGCTCAAAAACCTCTCTGAGCAGCAGATAAAATCTAAGAGCCAGCAGGTGGAAGAGGTCTTGCAGAGCCGGACCAAGGTTGAGGAGGAGATTCACCTAATCAGGATCCAGCTAGAGACAACGACAACGCAGAAATCCGTGGCCGAGGCAGAACTCCATGATCTAAGGGGGCGGGCGGCTGAAGCCGAGCGCCTGAGGAAAGCCGCTCAGGAGGAGGCAGAAAAGCTGCGCAAGCAGGTGAGCGAGGAGTCCCAGATGAAGCGTAAAGCGGAAGAGGAGCTGAAGCGCAAAGCAGAAGCAGAGAAGGAAGCTGCCAAACAGAAGCAGAAAGCCCTAGAGGACCTGGAGAGGTTCAAGCTGCAGGCCGAAGAGGCTGAGAGGAGGATGAAACAGGCCGAAGCAGAAAAGGAGAGGCAAATCCAAGTGGCCTATGACGTGGCTCAAAAAAGCGCAGCCACACAATTGGAGAGCAAACGTATGTCCATGACAGAGAAGACAACAGAACTGGAAGAGTCACTGAAACAGCAGCACAGCACTGTTTTGCAGCTGCAAGAAGAAGCCGGGCGGCTTAAGAAACAGCAGGCAGATGCAGACAAAGCCAGAGAAATGGCAGAGAAGGAGCTGGAAAAGTGGAGGCAGAAGGCTAATGAAGCTCTACGACTGAGACTACAAGCTGAGGAGGAGGCCCTGAAAAAGAGCCAAGCTCAGGAGGAAGCCGAGAGACAGAAAGAGGATGCAGAGCGGGAGGCAAAAAAGAGGGCCAAAGCTGAAGAATCTGCCCTGAAGCAGAAGGAGATGGCAGAGCAAGAGCTGGAGAAGCAAAGGAAAATAGCAGAGGAAACAGCCCAACAGAAGCTCTCTGCAGAGCAGGAGCTAATCCGTCTTAAGGCTGATTATGAGCATGCTGAGCAGCAGCGGTCACTTCTAGATGATGAGCTCAACCGCCTGAAAAACGAGGTTAATGCAGCTGTGCAACAGAGGAAACAGCTGGAAGACGAGTTGGCAAAAGTGCGATGTGAAATGGACAGTCTTCTTCAGCATAAGGCCAAAGCGGAGCAGGAGACCTTGTCTAACACTGAAAAGAGCAAGCAGCGTCTTGAGACTGAGGCGGCGAAAATGAAGAAGCTCGCGGAGGAAGCTTCTAAACTTCGATCGATCGCAGAGGAAGCGAAGAAGCAGAGGCAAGTGGCTGAGGAAGAAGCAGCAAGGCAGAGATCCGAAGCTGAAAGGATCCTCAAGGAAAAGTTGGCTGCTATTAATGAAGCAACTCAGTTGAAAACTGAAGCTGAGATTGCTCTCAAGGAAAAGGAGTCTGAAAACGAAAGGCTCAGAAGACAGGCTGAAAATGAAGCATACCAGAGAAAGATGCTGGAGGACCAAGCAGCGCAGCACAAGAAAGACATCGAGGACCAAGTTGCCCAACTCAAAAAATCCTCAGATACTGAAATAGAAAGGCAGAGGATAATTGTAGAAGAAACCTTGAACCAGAAGAGAATAGTTGAGGAGGAAATACACATTCTCAAGATCAACTTTGAAAAGGCTTCAGCAGGCAAGACAGACCTTGAGGAGGAGTTGAACAAGCTGAAAATCATTGCAGAAGAAAGTCAACGGAGTAAACTACAGGCAGAAGAAGAAGCAGAGAAGCTCCGCAAGCTAGCCCTGGAGGAGGAAAAACTGAGAAAGGAGGCAGAGGAAAAGGTCAAAAATATTGCTGCTGCAGAAGAGGAGGTTGCTAAACAGCGGAAGGCTGCACAGATGGAAGTTGAGCGCCTTAAGAAGAAAGCTTCTGAAGCTAACAAACAGAAAGAGACTGCCGACAAGGAGGCAGAGAATCAGATCACTATCGCCAAAGAAGCTGCAGAAAAATGCCTCGCTGCAGAACAGAAAGTACAGGATGTCCTTGTGCAGCAAAAAGAGGATAAACTCATTCAGGAGAGGTTGAAGGAAGAGTTTGAGAAAGCCAAGAAGCTGGCAGAAGAGGCAGAGAAGGCCAAAGAGAAGGCGGAAAAAGAAGCTGCCCTACTTCGGCAAAAAGCAGAGGATGCAGAACGTCAAAAGCAAGCTGCCGAGGAGGAAGCTGCCAGTAAAGCTAAAGCTCAGGAAGATGCAGAAAGGCTGAGAAAGGAAGCAGAAATGGAGGCTTCGAAGCGAGCAGAGGCTGAAGCTGCGGCTCTGCAGCAGAAGCAGCAAGCTGATGCTGAGATGGCAAAGCACAAAAAGCTCGCTGAAAAAACACTGAAGCAGAAGGGTAAAGTTGAGGAGGAATTATCAAAGGTAAAGATGCAGCTGGATGAGACAGATAAACAGAAAGCTCTTCTGGATGAGGAACTAAAGCGCCTCAAGGATGAGGTAGTTGATGCAATCAAACAGAAGGCCCAAGTAGAGAATGAGCTTCAGAACGTCAAGCTGCAGATGGAACAACTCTTCCAAAAAAAGCTTGAGATTGAAGAACAGAACAAGCAGCTAATTAAAAAAGACAAGGACAGCACTCAGAAGTTTTTGGAGGAGGAAGCAGAGAAGATGAAGAATCTGGCGGAAGAAGCAGCCCGTCTCAGCTTAGAGGCTGAGGAGGCCGCTCAAATGAGGTTGCTTGCGGAGTCTGACCTTGCACAGCAGAGAGCGCTTGCTGATAAAATGCTCAAGGAGAAAATGCAAGCTATCCAGGAGGCAACTAAACTGAGAGAAGAGGCAGAGATGCTCCAAAAGCAGAAGGATCTGGCTCAGGAGCAGGCTAAGAAACTGCTGGAGGACAAGCAGCAGATGCAGCAGCGCCTGGAAGAAGAGACCGAAGGTTTTCAGAAGTCCTTGGAAGCAGAGCGTCTAAGACAGCAGGAGATCATTGCCGAGGCAGAGAAACTGAAGCTGAGAGTGTCTCAGCTTAGTGACGCCCAGTCTAAAGCTGAAGAGGAGGCCAGGAAGTTTAAGGAACAAGCTGATAGCATCAGCACTCGTCTCTATGAAACGGAGAGTGCAACGGCTGAAAAACTCACAGCTATGCAGAAATTGGAAGTTCAGAGGTTACACAGTAATAAAGAGGCAGACGAGCTTCGCAAAGCAATCGCTGATCTTGAAAAAGAAAAGGAGAAATTAAAAAAGGAGGCAGCAGAATTACAAAATAAATCAAAAGAGGTATTATGTCAGAATGTTATCATTGAAATCTAAATTTAATTTATAAAATGTAACCCTCTAAAAACTAACAGGGCTAAATTTTTTGGTGTACAGTTATGTATTTATTTGAAGTGCACTGCTAGAATGATATGGACAGCAGTTTCTAATAACGATAAGAGGTAACGCACTGTATACTCATATGTATGTGTGTGTATATATATATATATTTATATACACACACACATAAACAAGCATATTGCACTGAAAATGTAAGTTTTACTGTCAATGAAATGTAAATGTGTCACAGCTTCATGTAAATTGTAAAATGATGTTCATTTTATGTGAGTGACATGTTTGTAGTTGGGTCTAATTTATCTCTATATTTTCTTGTCTTTTTGCAATAGATGGCTAATGCTCAACAGGAACAAATTAAGCAGGAAAAAACAATCCTTCAACAGACTTTCATAACAGAAAAGGAAATTCTACTTGAAAAAGAGAAACTCATTGAGGATGAGAAGAAGAAGCTAGAGAAACAGTTTGAGGATGAGGTTAAAAAGGCCAGAGCTCTGAAGGATGAACAAGAGAACCAAAGGAAGCAAATGGAGGAAGAGAAGAAACAGTTGCAGGCCACCATGGACGCTGCACTAAAGAAGCAAAGAGACGCAGAGAAGGAGATGCACAATAAGCAGAAAGAGATGCAGGAACTTGAAAAGAAAATGCAGGACCAGGAGAAACTTCTCGCGGAGGAGAACAAAAAGCTGCGTGAGAAACTGCAGGAGCTGCAGGTCATTGAAAAACCAACAGCATCTAATACAAAAGAAATTGAGATTCAGACTGATGTGGTTCCTGATGAACAGTCTGTTGCAAAGATAGCGGTAGAAACAAAGAAGGTCTTCAATGGTTCTGGGGAAGTTCCAGGCCATTCAAAGAAAAATGAAGAGCCACATTTAGCATTTGAAGGTATTCGGGAGAAAGTCCCCGCAAGTCGGCTATATGAAATTGGACTGCTATCCAGAAAAGAATATGACAAGTTGAAGAAAGGCAAAACAACTGTGCAAGACCTTAGCAAAACTGACAAACTGAGAGTTTGTCTGAAAGGAGAACACAGCATTGGTGGTGTCTTGATTAAGCCTAACCAAAAAATGAGCATCTATCAGGCTATGAAGGAGGACAAGATGGCACCTGGTACAGCTTTGGTGCTTCTTGAAGCTCAGGCAGCAACTGGATACATGATAGATCCAATAAAAAACCAGAAGTTTTCTGTTAATGAAGCTGTAAAAGAGGGTTTACTTGGTCCTGAACTGCATAATAAAATGTTATCTGCAGAAAGGGCAGCCACAGGTTACAAAGATCCTTACACTGGCTCTAAAATATCACTTTTTGAAGCAATGAAAAAAGATTTAATTGTACGAGATCAAGGTATCAGACTTCTTGAAGCTCAAATAGCTACTGGTGGAATTATAGATCCAGTCAACAGTCATAGAGTGTCTATGGAGACAGCTTATAAGCAAGGTCAGTTTGATGCAGAGATTAACAAAATTCTGTCTGATCCTACTGATGACACAAAGGGGTTCTTCGATCCAAACACTCAAGAGAACCTCACATACTTGCAGCTAAAGCAAAGGTGCACATCAGACCCTGAGACTGGCTTGCTCTTCCTAACCATTACAGAGAAGGCAGCAAAAAATGAAAGAACTTACACCGACGAAGAAACCAAGGATGTTTTCAGCAAAGCCACAGTCTCTGTTCCATTTGGAAGGTTCAAGGGGAAGACTGTGACCATCTGGGAAATCATCAACTCTGAATACTTTACAGAGGAGCAAAGAAGGGACTTAATTCGGCAATACAAGACTGGAAAAATAACAGTGGAAAAAATTATTAAAATTGTTATTACAGTAGTTGAGAACAAAGAGAAAAAGAATGAAATTGCATTTGAAGGCCTTAGAGCTCCTGTTCCTATCTCTGAACTTCTGGACTCTAAACTTATCAACAAAGATTTATACAACAAGCTGAACAATGGTGAAGCATCTGTTAAAGAAGTCTCTGAGGTTGAGCATATTAAAAAAGCATTAAAAGGCACAGCCTCTATTGCTGGAGTAATTATTGAATCAACAAATGAGAAGATTTCAATCTATCAGGCCTCGAAGAAAGGCATCCTGGGGTTAGGACCTGCATTAAATCTACTGGAAGCTCAAGCTGGATCTGGATTTATGATTGACCCAATCTCAAATCAGAAATTCATTGTTGATGAGGCTGTTAAATCGGGTCTTGTTGGTCCTGAGTTGCATGAAAAGCTGCTGTCCGCTGAGAGAGCTGTTACTGGGTTCAAAGACCCTTACACTGGAAAGACTGTGTCCTTGTTTGAGGCGATGAAAAAGGACCTTATAAACAAAGACCAAGGCGTACGTCTGCTTGAGGCACAGTTAGCTACTGGTGGAATTATTGATCCAGTCAAGGGTTATCACATTCCCCTTGACGTGGCCTTTAAACGTGGCTGTTTTGATGATGAAATGAACAAGTATTTGAGCACATTAACTGATGAGACTAAAGTTTTCTATGATCCTAACAAGCAGAAAAATGTCTCTTACTTTGAACTTCAGAACTCATGCATTACAGATAACCAGACTGGTCTTCTTTTGCTACCTGTGTCAGAAGCAGCCATAAAGTCAAAAGAAGAGCATGCTTATTCTGAAGTACAGACACAAGACGCTTTGAATCAGACATTAGTGGAGCTACAGTCTGGACCTTTCAAAGGAAGAAAGGTAACCATCTGGGAGATCATAAACTCAGAATACATAACAGAAGAGCAGAGGCTTGAGCTCATCAGGCAATACAGAACTGGCAAAGTCACTATCGAAAAAATAATTAAGATTGTCATTACTATTATTGATGAAAGAGAGACTAAGAAAGAAGCAGAGGCCTCATTTGATGGCCTAAGGTCACCTGTCTCTGCCATCTCCTTATTTGAGTCCAAAATTATTGATAAAGATACGTTTGACCAGCTGCAAGAAGGTAAAATGAACCCAAAAGAAATCAGTGAAGTTGATTCTGTAAAGAAGTACCTGAAGGAAACTGATAGCATCGCTGGTGTCTATATTGAGCCTTCAAAAGAAAAAGTCAGCATTTACCAAGCCATGAGAAAAAACCAACTAAAACAAAGCATAGGCCTCACACTTTTGGAGGCTCAAGCAGCTACTGGATTCATTATTGATCCTATCAAAAATCAGAAATTAACCGTTGATGATGCTGTTAAGTCCGGGGTTGTTGGTCCTGAGCTTCATGAAAAGCTTTTGTCAGCTGAAAAGGCAGTAACTGGTTATAGAGACCCATACACAGGTAACAAAATCTCCCTATTCCAAGCAATGCAGAAGGACCTTGTTCTGAAGGAATATGCCATTCCACTCTTAGAAGCTCAGATAGCCACAGGAGGAATAATTGACCCTATTAACAGCCATCGTGTGCCCATTGATGTTGCCTGTCAGCATGGCTTCATAAGCAAAAAACTGGCCAAAAGTCTGTCTGAACCATCTGATGACACCAAAGCTTTCATTGATCCCAACACTAATGAGAGTGCCACTTACCAACAGTTGAAAGAAAAGACAGTAAGGGATCCTGAAACTGGCATGTGCTTTTTATCTCTTTCAAAGGCTGAGATTTCCCCTGCTGCAGAAAAGACATACCAGTTTAGCAAAGAACAAGCCCAGAAAGATTTAGCGAACACTGTTGTTGACGTACCACATAGTGGAAAGTCAATGTCCCTTTGGGAAGTCATGAATTCAGATCTGGTTCCTGAACAGGAAAGGTCCAGGATACTTGAAGAATACCGCTCAGGGAAAATTACAAAAGAACGAATGACCATCATAATTATTGAAATAATTGAACAAAGGGTAATTACAAGAAGTGAGGTAAATATATCATGTGATGTTATTAGGAGACGAGTTACTATCGAAGAACTGTACAGTGCCCGCATCATTGACTCAGACACATACATTCTGCTGAAAGAGGGAAAGACGACTATCCGTGAAATCATGGAAACACAACGAGTAAAACGGTACTTATTTGGCACGGGTTGTATTGCTGGTGTTGCATGTGATTCCTCCTCTAAGATCAGCATTTACCAAGCCATGAAGAGGGGCTTAATGAAGCCTGATATTGCTGTTGGGCTTTTGGAAGCCCAAGCTGCAACAGGATTCATCATTGATCCAGTGAAAGATGAGATGCTGACGGTTGATGAGGCCGTCCGTAAGGGTGTTGTGGGCCCAGAGATACATGATAAACTTCTTTCAGCCGAGAGAGCTGTCACTGGCTACCGGGATCCTTACAGTGGGAAAATAATTTCACTGTTCCAGGCCATGAAAAAAGACCTAATTTCAGAGGAGTATGCTCTTAGACTTCTGGAGGCACAGGCTGCAACTGGTGGTCTTATGGATCCTGAGTATAACTTTCACCTTCCAACTGACATTGCATTGCAGCGTGGATACATCAACAAGGAAACAAATGAAAGGATTGCTGATCCCAATGGTGATGTAAAAGGATACGTTGATCCACTCACTGAACAGTGTGTGTCCTATGCCCAACTGCTTAAGAAATGCAAAGTGGATAGAGACAGTGGTCTGCATTTGCTGTCATTAGCAGACAGAAGATTGTTGTTCAAGGGTCTGAGAAAGCAAGTCACATTGGATGAGCTATTACGGTCTCAGATTATAGACCAGGAGACTGCCAGTCAACTCAATGAAGGTGCTATCACTGTAGAGGAAGTTACCAAGCGACTCCAGAAGTATCTTGAGGGTACAAGTTGTATTGCTGGGGTATTTGTGGAGTCCAGTAAAGAGTGTCTCTCAATTTACCAAGCCATGAAGAAGAACATGATCAGGCCAGGGACTGCTTTTGAACTGCTTGAGGCTCAAGCTGCGACAGGATATGTAATTGATCCAATAAAGAACCAGAAGCTGACAGTAAATGATGCTGTTAAATTAGGAATTGTGGGGCCTGAGTTCAAAGACAAGCTCCTTTCTGCTGAACGTGCCGTAACTGGTTACAGAGATCCATATTCAGGCAAGACCATTTCACTATTCCAAGCCATGAAAAAGAATCTGATTTTGAAAGACCATGGTGTTCGTTTGCTGGAAGCCCAAATTGCCACAGGAGGAATTATTGACCCAGAGGAAAGTCATCGGTTGCCTGTAGAAGTAGCCTACAAAAGAGGCCTCTTTGATGAAGAAATGAATAGCATTCTTACAGACCCATCTGATGACACTAAAGGTTTCTTTGATCCAAACACAGAGGAGAATCTGACTTATCTTCAGTTGATGGAGAGGTGTATGACAGACCCAGAAACTGGCCTTGCTCTACTGCTTTTGAAGGAGAAGAAACGGGAAAGAAAAACTTCCTCCAAGTCCTCTGTCCGCAAACGCAGGGTAGTTATTGTGGATCCAGAGACAGGCAAAGAAATGTCAGTGTATGAAGCATATCGCAAGGGGCTCATTGACCATCAAACCTACATGGAATTAGCAGAGCAAGAATGTGAATGGGAAGAAATTACTATTTCATCCTCTGATGGTGTTGTAAAATCTATGATTATTGACCGTCGGTCTGGACGGCAGTATGACATAGATGATGCAATCTCTCGAGGCCTTATCGATCAGTCCTCATTGGATCAGTACCGGACCGGGGCTTTATCAATCACAGAATTTGCTGACATGTTGTCTGGAAACATAAGTGGCTTCCGTTCCCGATCCTCATCTTTTGGATCAACTTCATCTTACTCCATGAGCCCTGTCCCGCCCGTCAGATCTCCTGCAACTACATGGAATGACCCTACTGAAGAAACCGGTCCTGTCGCTGGAATCTTGGATACGGAGACTTTGGAAAAGGTTTCTGTCACTGAGGCTATGCATCGAAACCTTGTGGACAACATCACTGGTCAAAGGCTGCTTGAAGCCCAGGCTTGCACAGGTGGCATCATTGACCCAAACACTGGGCAGAAGTTCTCAGTCATTGATGCTGTGAACAAAGGACTTGTTGACAAGATTATGGTTGATCGTATTAACCTAGCTCAGAAAGCCTTCAATGGTTTTGAAGACCCCAGAACCAAAACAAAAATGTCTGCTGCTCAAGCTTTGAAGAAGGGCTGGCTTTACTATGAAGCAGGTCAACGATTTTTGGAAGTACAGTACCTTACTGGTGGACTGATTGAGCCAGATGTAACTGGCAGAGTCTCATTGGATGATGCTATTAAGAAGGGTACCCTGGACCCACGTACCGCACAGAAACTAAGAGATGTCAGCGCTTACTCCAAATATCTGACCTGTCCCAAAACAAAACTGAAAATTTCCTACAAAGATGCAATGGATCGAAGCATGATTGAGGAAGGTACTGGCTTGCGTCTGCTTGAGGCCTCCTCACAGTCAAGCAAAGGCTTATATAGTCCATACAGCATTAGTGCTTCAGGGTCAGCTTCTGGCTCCCGCTCAGGATCCAGGACTAGTTCCAGGTCAGGCTCTAGGCGAGGTAGTTTTGATGCGACAGGTTCTGGTTTCTCAATGAATTTCTCTTCCCCGTATAGCTCCACTAGCTATGGTCGCCGCTATGATTATGGGCCACTCAGTGGGCTAAACCAGGATGATCTAAGTCATGCCATTTTGTTACTTGCAATAAATAGGAACTGCAGCTCAGAGCAACAAGGAACACTAATTCCAGTATTACCGATGCACTCATCAGTTGCATAATTTTTTAGGCAAATACATATATATTCTGCTCTGCATATTGTTATATTGGGAAATTGCAGTGTTGGGTAAATATTATATAATTCTTGGCTTTAATATTACATAGTCCCTGGTTCATTTTGTACAGATATTCAAAGTTTAAAACCTTCTTGTTTTGCTTTACTATTTTTGCATTGTGAGATGAATCTGAATAATTCTGTTTAGATGCAATTTTATCTATTATGTAAGCACATTCAGTGAAACGCCATACTGCTTACTGCATTTTTCATTTTAATTTTATTTCTTAATGCAGCTAACTCTGGTTGGGTGTTAAACACTGGTTAATACTATTTTATAAATTGTACTAATTGTACTGAGTTTATTGTCTGCATTTCATTGTTTTATTTGTATTTGAATATTTTCTCTTTTCTCTTTGAGTTCTGCAGTGGAAGTTATCTGCACAGCAAACCAAGTTAGATGCAGGAGCAGTAGTGAGATCCATAATATATGGCTTGATGTTTCGCAATTCGTACGTCTGATCTTTTTTGTTTTATCCAGTAAAGTTATGATCCGGCAAAGTTAAAAAAATAATCTGCAGAGCATACTGTTCATACTTAAAGCTTAACACTATTGGGAAAATGCTGCAAGATACAACCTTTTGAGGACTTTCCCTTACATGCAACACTGCCATAACTATTTAGAGTATCTCCTTTTTTATGCCCGTGTGAACTGTATTAACACCCTTTAAATCAACTCATCTCACCATACTCCTATATATATAGAGAGAGAGAGAGACAGAGAGAGACAGAGAGAATCCAGCATTTCCTGAAAGCAGTTTCCACACCTCTTTACTCCAGCTTGTAGAGAAGGTACTCTAAACTCACATGTGGAGTACTTTGTCCTTGTTCTTGTTGGTGTCCAAAATGTACAGTACAGCTGGATTAACTACGCACTAATTAGTTCTTACGTAATGTGCTTACCCCTATCAAGCTAGAGATGATTAATAAATACCCAAAAAATAATTTGAAGCTCAGCATTTATCTGGCCATCATGCGTCTTGCCTCTTGGGGCTCATAACTATGTATGTTTTACCTATTTGTAAAAAAAAATACAGAATAAAAACTGTTTAGTAATAATAAATGTGCATGCAGTTCATTCATTGATAAGATAATTAAGGTCCCTGTTTCACTTATTTCTCTTGGGTCCCTATAGATTATCTTCTGATAACACTGGGAAGTGGTCCACTGGAGTGGAATATGACTTTGACATAGCCAGCATTTTTCATTGGTGGTTTACACTAAGGCCAGAAAACAGTGAATCATTATTTAACAGAACTTTTCCAGTGCAAGTATTCAACCATCTGTCTGCTTGCTTGATATGTATACTATTGGGTTAAGTTACAGCTTTGTAAATGGGAACATTGTTTTTACATATTTAGAGGCTGAAAATATTTGGCCATGAACCAACATAGTATTTGACATGCATGAAAAGGTTTGGTTACAGAAAGAGTGTGATGTTATGCCTGATAAAGAACCACCACAAAACATACCAGTCATATTTTACTGGGCTTGTGATGGTCGTGTTATGAATAGATATCCCCTATGCATTTTTTCTGAGTATGAATTGTGGCTATCATACATCTCAGTCAACTCCACAGCCCTGACAAATATCTAGTCAAGGTTTCTTGTGATCTACCATTACTCAGTTTACTGCTATTTTTATTTTATGATTTGCTTCTAGAAAAATCCACCCAGCTAAATTATTTTAGCATTAGGGTAGTGGGTAATGTAATGGTTAAAGACTGTAACAGACGTGACCAGATGTTTGCTTCTGTTGTATTCACCCAGAAGTCCCAAGAACAGCCCTGCTCTGGTGTCTTTGGTCAAGATACTCCACCTAAATTGTGACTTGGTTCCACCATATTCAGCTCCTTAAAAGAGTACAGTTGTAATATACATTCAAAGGTCTCTGTTGAATCTTTTAGAATCAAAATCTGTTCAAGTTGTCATTGTTTAGGTGTGCGTTTATTTTTTTTTTTTTTAATAAAAATCCAGCCCAGTGAATCTGACTAAAATGGAAATGGGGGGAAACGTAATTTTATATTGCAGACTTAGTTCACCTACTTGAATGTTACAGTCGAAAAAGGTCTTACAGCTGTGCCATTTTGCTCAGTGTTAACGTCTTTATTTTCTCAGCGTCTTTTTTTTCTCTTAATTTTCTCCTTTTCCTTAATGAACTTAACTTTTGTAAATCATTAAGTTCGATTTAAATTGTCGCAATATTTTGATAAAATATTAAATATATATTTTTGCTTTGCATGTTTTAATAATATGGTCATATTTTTAAACAGGATGCAAGAGGAAAATGTTTTAAATATTATCCTATTAACAAAGCGATTTCTGCTTCACCTAGTTAAATGTACTTAGGGCGATACATGTAATCAGTCGCAGGTGTACCTACTCGTCAAGAGATATGACAAAGCATGGTCAAAAATATTGTGTATTTTTGATGATGATAATAATGTAAATAAACTAATATGCTCTAAAGATTAAACATGTATTTGTCATGTTGTGATTAACACATAAATATATAAGATATTGATATTGACGCTGATATCTTCAACAGCATAACCAATATAACATCAGAATAACATCTCTGTGTTGCTTGTTCATTAACAAAATGTTAATTTCCAGCTGTGAGGTCAATGTTGCTTTGTATTTTTATGTAGTTAAAAAGCAGGTGTTGTTGTATTACTAGCCTTATATGAACCAGTGATTTATTTTTGTCTAGAAAACAAACATCTGGTCACATCTAGATAAATTGAACAACATAACAGTACCATATTTGCTGGCTACTTAAGAGAAGTACCAGCATGGCCCATTAGAGGTCACTAGAGTAGGTGTAAATTTCATTTAATGTTTTTGGTGGCTTATGGTGGCTGAACTTTTAGCACCATAGCATCACACCTCCATGTTTAGGGGTTTGATTGTTGTCCCAGGTTCTGTGTGTATATACTCCACTTACCACCTGCGGATCAATAACATACACCTAGGTGACTGCCTGCCTCTGAATTGCCCATAGTGTGTGCTCTGCAATGGACTGGCCTCCTCCTGGGTGTCCTCTACCTTGCCCGATGATTTCTGGGATAAGCTCTAAATTTACCATGACCTTGTACTGGAATAGGGATGGGATTTAGTCCACCACCATGTAACCAAATCTAGGTGGAAAGCATAAATACATCACATATGTATTCACACCACAAAAATAGATGGGTTCTTTTAGCTCTGATACTATTTCTATGTGCTTCACACTTCCAGCTTTGTCACATGAATGTGTTTGTGTGGACTGCCTCCAAATTCTGTGCTTTCATCCCACAGCCCAAAGACAGGCTGTGTAAATAAATTGATGTGTCTAAAATAGTCATTCTTACATAAAGGTGATTGGCATATTGTTCAGACTGTACCCTGCCTTGTACCCTCTGCTTCCATGTTACCACGATTAGACAATTTAAATGAACTAGCTATAATTATGTAGATTAGATATATTCGGTATATTGGATATGGATGAGTGAATAACTCTTAGTTATTAGACATCCCTGTCAAAAACAGATGTGTGATAGACTGGAGGTAGAGACATCAGCCTATTGTACCAGGATAAATACCAGGCTCAGGAGCATTCGTAACCAGCAAGACATCCAGAACACACTACAGGCAACCACTGAGCTACAGAGGCTGAGTTTCTCCAGTGTGGGGATCCCTGTATGCTGGTGTTGGTTTACAATGTACAGTACTGTGCAAAAGTCTTAAGCAAGCAAAGAAAGTGATGCCAAAATGATCATCTTGTTGGTATTAAACTATGATATTATGTCTGTCAAAGTGTGTCTGCTTAGCCTTTTCAAAACCGCTCCTAGAGTCACCCAGGTATTGAAGCAACCATCCTAACCAGCCATATATTAACTAACGTTCAACCTTGTTATTTAACTAACTAACTAATCAATCACTCAACAATTAATTGATTAATTGAACTGGTGGTGAAATTAAACAAATACTGAGAAGAAGCTTGGGAACCAAAGTGATGTTCAAATAGGCTTCTAACAATCAGTAGCATTTTGGAGAAGAGGACAAATTCTTGTTTTTATTGTGCGACCGATAATCTGCAACAAGACATTGGTCTGCCTTTCCTGTATTTCCCTTTTCTCATGTCGTTATTTTGCACCACTGGGTTACCAGCTGTCAAAATGGCAATGTTTCATGTTTATGTATATAAAATGACAAGATTTAGCAACGAACCAACAGCACTACATGAATATTTCATGATAATTTGTTTATATGTTTGACGAAGGAGTGCTGCACAGCATACCAATAATAAGGTTTATTATCCTGCAGACTCCCCTACATCTCAGTCAACCCTACAACCCTGTTTCAACCTGACATTTCAAACCTTCTTGCAAAGACGCCAATCATTATTACAGAGTAGACTTTTTTTTCTCCTTTTTGCAATAAATAAACAGGGGGAGCCCAAGAGATATTTTAATTTAACCACAGGGGTCATGGTTGTAATATGTTAAATTAGCTCTTATCTTATAAATTCACTGTTAATGATTCACCTAAAAGATGTTTGATGTGTCTGTTGCTTGTAGAGGTAATTACACACCGGGAGAAAAAAAAGGATCTGAGGAGTTTAATAACCACTAACGGCTGTTATAATGGATACTGGTCTGAGTTGCAAGAAGTTACATACAGTTCGTTAAACATCACAAACTGGTAATCCCAGAGAGAAGCACCAGTGTAGAAATTGATCTGTTCAGATTGGTAAATAAAGTTTCCTATGCAAAACAACAACAAAGCGACATGAGCAACATGGTGAGTGCCGTGAGAATGCATTCATGCGACCAACACTGACACACATATCTCAGACAGCCACACCAGGTGAGGCACTGCTAAAGGCCCTACAGGGGTAATGGACCAGAACAAGGAAATAAAATTCACAAGCATTTTATGTATATAGTGTGTGTGTGTGTGTGTGTGTGTGTGTGTGTGTGTGTGTGTATATATATATATATATATATCATGGTACCGTGATAGGATGCCACCTCTGCAATAAGTCCTCGCTGCTTAATATTCCACGGTCAACTGTTAGTGGTATTATAATAAAGTGTAAGCAATTGGGAGCAACCGCAACTCAACCACATAAAATCACAGAGCGGAGACAGTGCATGCCGAGGTGCACAGTCTGCCAACTTTCTGCAGAGTCAATA
Source organism: Mormyrus iriodes (assembly GCA_011763525.2). NCBI lineage: Eukaryota > Metazoa > Chordata > Actinopteri > Osteoglossiformes > Mormyridae > Mormyrus > Mormyrus iriodes. The sequence continues at coordinate 18,086,500 of JAAGVU020000045.1, forward strand.
GCTACAGACCTCCAAACTTTAGCTCAAGAACAGTGCATAGAGAGCTTCATGGAATGGGTTTCCATGGCCGAGCAGCTGCATCCAAGCCTTACATCACCAAGTGCAATGCAAAGCGTCGGATGCAGTGATGTAAAGCACACCGCTACTGGATTCTAGAGTAGTGGAGACATGTTCTCTGGAATGACGAATCACGTTTCTTTGTTTGGCAATCCAGTGGATGAGTCTGGGTTTGGTGCCAGGAGAATGGTACTTGCCTGACTGCATTGTGCCAAGTGTAAAGTTTGGTGAAGGGAGGATTGTCTATAAAGACATGGATGAGCGAGTTTGGTGTGGAGAAACATGACTGGCCTGCACAGAGCCCTGACCTCAACGCGATAGAACACCTTTGGGATGAATTTCAAGCGGAGACTTCTTGTCTAACATCAGTGCTTGACCACACAAATTTTCTCCTCGAAGAATGGTCAGAAATTCCTATAAACACACTTCTAAACCTTGTGGAAAGCCTTCCCAGAAGAGTTGAAGCTGTTATAGCTGCAAAGGGTGGACCAACTCCATATTAAAGCCTATGTGTTAAGAATGGGATGTCATTAACATTCATGTATGTGTAAAGGCAGGCGTCCCAATACTTTTGGCAATATAGAGTGTGTGTGTGCACACACACACATATATATATATATATATATATATAAAATGTTCTGATTATGTGAGTAATTACTCTGAAGTATAAATAATCTAAGTGACAATATACTGTAAGTGACCTCTGTAATTGTTCTTCGAAAATACTATGGATTCAGGGAATCAACTTTCCATGAGAGTTATTGAAAGGTGTTAGAGATTAGGATGCAAGAGCCACCCCTTGGTACCTGGATTGCTTTTGGCAGAAGTTCAAAGAAAGTTTTATAAGCAGTAAGGGCCAGGAACATAATAGACCATAATCCCGGAGAAAGTAAAACAAGCATAAACTTGACTCTCACCACCTTTTTTATTTTGCTATTCATTTTTGGACAGCACAATGGGTATATTAAGTTTGTTGATTAATGAATATATACAACTGCTTTTCTTTCTCTCCCTAACAGAACTATCCCTTCATAGATGATATTAATATATCACTATTTCTTGGTAAACTATATACAGAATATGTTTTGTTTGCGTTATGGTCATTGTGTTAGAATATGTTGTATCTGTGAACTGGAGCGAGGTCAATACAGGACTGATATGCACATGTTTCCAAGTCCTTGTTAGGGCCGTTGTCTCATAACTTCATAATCACTAACCTGCCGTTGGGAGGCTGGAAGAAACACACTGGTGGCCTTATAAGACAGAACGTTCTGGAAAAATTTCATCTTTATGATATCCAGAATTCTACATTGACTTGATAGCACCTCGCAATAATTGATTTGAAATGAGCTTCATGGAATGGGTTTCCATGGCCGCGCAGCTGCATCCAAGCCTTATATCACCAAGTGCAATGCAAAGCGTCGGATGCAGTGGTGTAAAGCACACCGCCACTGGACTCTAGAGTAGTGGAGACATGTTCTCTGGAATGACGAATCACGTTTCTCTGTTTGGCAATCCGATGGATGAGTCTGGGTTTGGCGGTTGCCAGGAGAACGGTACTTGCCGGACTGCATTGTGCCAAGTGTAAAGTTTGGTGAAGGGGTGAATGTCTATAAAGACATGGATGAGCGAGTTTGGTGTGGAGAAACATGACACCTCACAATAATTGATTTGAAATGTCATGGAAGGACTGTGGAGATACTTTAACATATTTCCTTTCTTTTTATGTAAATCATATACAGTTACTGTAAGTAACATTACATAACACACATAGCTCCATGACGCTGATCGGAACATGCCATTTGAATATGTGTACAGATGTAACAGAGACAGTTTGCTCAGTGATTTCTAAGATTGTGTGTGTTAACTTACAGAAAGTGCTTTCCTCACTGACTCAACTCTCAAGTAGAAGAGATGTGGTGGGAAGATGAGATGTGATGAAATGAACTATAAAATGTGTGTTTTTCGCCAACAGTGTAAGGAGATGGTGGAGCAATATTTGTTCATTGTGGAATTCTTACAGAATATGCAAGGCACTATTTCTTGGTGTCCTTCTATTCAGCTGCTCAGGTTTGTTGCAAATTTTAAATTAGTAATGACCTTGATTTGCTCATTAAAGTTAAGGGCATGTAAAATGTCTTTTATGTTGTCGGTACTAGGCAGTAAAGGTGGGAGGGAACACAAGCATGAGGAATCCCTGATGACCAGCACTCCAACAACACGTGAAACGTGAGACCAGAGTCAGAGCATGGACAAACAGTTCATCCAAAATCAATGACACTGATCCCCATCCAACTCTGTGCCGCAGACTGTAACCCTAGCTGTGGGTGAGAACAAGCTATCAGCTTTGTTACCATATGCTAGACTAAACAAGTGAGATTTTATCCTTGACTCAAATATTGGGAGTGAGTTCGAATCTTAGACACTGATAGTCTATTCCACAATATTGAAGCCCTGTAACAGAATACTTTGCAACCAAATAATGATTGTTTCACTCTCATTCTAGGCCCACTCACATATAGCTCACTCCTAAAGAGCAAAGCAATTGATTGGCATTATATGGAACCAGTAAACTGCTAATATACTCTAGTTCTAGATTATTAAGTGGCTTATAGATAAGCACCTTGGAGTCGATATGAGACCTTACTGGTAGCCAACGGAGCAAAGCCGATACAGGACTGATATACACGTTTCCTGTTTTTTGTTAGGACTCATGCTGCAACACTCTGCACCAGCTGGAGTCTATTTCATAATGCAGAGGCACACCCAACTAATAGGATGCTGCAGTAGTCCAGTCTAGAGGTTATAATGGTGCATATTAACTTTTCAGCATCCTGAAGAGAGAGCATTATTCAAAGTTTTGTGATATTCCTGAGATGGAAGAAGGCTGTTTCAACCACATTATTTATGTGAGCAATACACCAAGGCTTTTTACCACTGTGGTTACATTGATTGGGCAGCTGTCAAGCTTTATGCTATCAACAGTACCCTGGGCTGTTCTAGGGCCCAGTAGTAATAAGTTTGTTTTCTCAGGATTTAACAGAAGGAGGTTACTTGCCATCCAGCTCCTAACTTCTGCAAAGTATTTCTCAATCATTGACAGCTGTGGCAGCATGTTTTATCAGATATATACATAAGAACATAAGAACACAAGAAATTTACAAACGAGAGGAGGCCATTCGGCCCATCAAGCTCGTTTGGGGAGAACTTAACTAATAACTCAGAGTT
>JAAGVU020000045.1:18107474-18131368 GCA_011763525.2 Mormyrus iriodes
CCTGAAAATAATTGCAGATAAGACAACTGTTACACAGACGATAACAACCAAACCAGCTACAGAAGTAAAGAAAACTGAAAATTGAAATTAAAATACCAGCGAGGGTATTTTGATGAGGAAATGAATCTGATCCTTTCTGACGCCAGTGACGACACTAAAGGTTTTTTTGACCCCAACACTCAAGAGAGACTCACCTATTTGCAGTTAGTGGATCGATGTGTGAGAGATCCAGTAACTGGCTTTTTCTTTTTGTCTTTAAGGAAATGAATTATTACTTGTTCTTTATTTGGCTTACTTGTTATTGAAATTGATCACCTTATACATCTTTGCTCTGTCATACTAATATTCCTCACATGGATGATTTCTTATTTCAGCAACTACAGTTCATGTCGGATTTTTCATATTCACAAATTGCCCCTTTTTGGCCCGAAATGAAATGTCTCTGATAACATGAACACTTGATTGCAATACATAAATAATATCTGAAAGAAAAACTTTTTGTCCTTGTTAGAATTAGTATACAATACAGTCTGTCCCTGACATATGACATAAGTGACTTATGACCACTTGCACATATGACCAAAATACTAAAATACATATGTAAATTAAAATAGATATATGTATAGCTGCATGGTACGTACTGTACACAAAAATTAATTTCAGGCAACCGTATGCCTGGCAGCATTACTCTTACACCATATACTGTACCTTTCTGTGGTAACTATCATGTAGTTTGTCTTGCACGCTGTATGATAGTTGCCACAAAACAGTACAGTGTATGGGACCATGTCAATTTATAAATAACAAATAAAATGATGAAAAATAAACTACAGAATCAAGTACAAAATGTGTAAAAAGTCTCTGAAATTTGTGAAATGTCTGCTGGCTTAAGCCAGTGGTAGGCTATGTGCAGTCCTTGGCAAAAATATGGGGTCAAATGAACAGAGAAACGTACATATTAAGACACTCCTCCCCCTCCCAGAACACCAACAAGACCACCCAATCTGACAGTAATAAATCATAAAGAATCTTAGCAATATGAAAAAAGATGGCGCAGTGTGGGCTAGTAAAATACCAGAGATTATGACTTTTGTTTTCTTATGCTATTCAATTAGGTCAAATAGTTAAACGCAATATTTTTCATACTTTTTAATAAAAAAAATTATTATATATGTTGCATAATACATAAATACCTTATTTAAAGCCTGGAAACCTATTTTTCATTTTAGAAATTGCTACACTGTACTATATATACCAATTCCGACATACTTCCATTTCAACATGCAACCTGTCTGTCAGGATGGAGCCCAGTCGTAAGTCAGAGACACACTGTAGTACAATATTTGGCAAATCTGATTATTGGAAAATTATTTACAAGCTGAGGATGACACTTTTAATGCCTTTTAACTTCAGTCAGCCTGGGATGGGAATACTGTTTTGACACTTGAACATTTGCTTTATTACTGATTTTCTGGAAAAATGCGGTTTTATGCATGTTTTTTTATGCATATGCATTTTTTTCTAATTTCATTTTTGCTCTTCAGTTACGTTCAGCTCATACTCTGTCAATTTTTAAAGTATTTGTTCATTTTTGTAAACGAATGATGTACGTGCTCTGCAATGGGTTGATGCCCCATCCTTGGTTATTCCCTGCCTTGCGCCTCCGGGATAGGCTCCGAACCCCCTGCGACCTTACACAGGATAAGCAGGTACAGAGAAAATGGATGGGTGGGTTATAATGTTCTTATTATTACAAAATTAATCAAAGTGGACCTTTAGTTGATTGATTTTAATGGTAATTCATTTATGGTAATGAAATGCAAATAGCCTCATGCCTGCATGGTTTGCTGTTGATTCCTGCCCCTGACCCTGTTCTTGCCTAGTTTTTGTGTTTTCTCATGATTTGTGCTTTTTTTCACTTGGGGTACTCTAACTTCCTCTCACAGGCTGTAAATCTGCACTTTAGGGGGTTTGGTGTCTCAAGCATGTCCTTTGTTAGACTGGAATGCATCATGTCTCCATGCTTCCTAAGGCAGGTTCTTTAGGCTGCTTACATTTGTTACACTGGGTATGTGGTTACAGAACATGGATAAATGGAAAGCGTTTTACATTAAGTGACTTGCAGGGTTTCAATGCATAACTGTGAAATGACTTTTTGATGTGTCTATTCACTATTTAGCAATCATACTGGGAGTGGAATCAACTGTGTGGTCTAATTACATTGTTGACATTATTCACAATTATACAACAGTTAGTTTCGACCAAGAAATCAGATTGGACAAGAGGTGTTCTGTGAGTGCTGTTATCAGAGTATAACCGCACTCTGACATTTCACATGAGATGTATCACTTCGTATGTCTAAAAACTGTTACTTAGTCAAATTTAAATGATGCATAGTAGTTGGGAGCAAGTTAGCCGTATTTTTTTTAAATGTTTGTGTTGCTTGGCAACAGTCAACAGTTGGCGGGTGGGAACTATTTTTTTTTGCAGAGCCCTGTAAATGTTTAAATAAATAATCAAGCGAAGTATTATCTGTTGTGGCTTACTACGGTTACCTTAGAAATACTACTCGAACTGTTGTATAAAAGCAATGACATACTTGAAGTGATGAGGTTGTATTCCAACATATCACGGCTGTGATTATCTTCAGCACTCAGCCTACGGTTTTATGTCTATAACCGAATCACAGCAGTGATATATTGGAGTACAAATGCATCATTTCAAGTATGTTATTGCTTAAATTTAATTAACTGATGAAATGTGCAGCTTCATTGCCAGTATACATTGTTTTAAAAATAAAATGGACCACACAGAAATGAAATGATTTCATTGTGTATTCTTCCTTTACCTCTTTTGTTTCTACAGGCACAGGGAAACACCAAACGTATATAACAATTTAAAACCATTAACATTGTTTAATGTGACCAAGAGAAATTCAGTGCTCTTTATGTTTTTTCCCACACATGTACTTCACAATATAAATATTGGGGACAGGTAGGTATAAACTTCTAGACTTGAACATCTCCAACACTAACAAAAAGCAAGTAAGAAATCATTGCATAAAAAATGTGGCATTTATTCTAAAGACAATATTAAGAACAGTACGTAGAAACACAAAATCTCTTGGAAGACAATGGCAAAAGAACAAAGGATAACTAGCTGCCAAAGGCCCCTGAGGTCCTCCCCGACCCACACATACATACACACACAGACACACACGGTCACACACATTTACACAAGTGTATTTTACGAGTCAGTCCAAATATGTGAACCCACTATTAACAACCCAAGACAAACTAACAACGAAACAGCTGAGCTTAAACCAATTGATAATGCTGTAGTCACAGTATAGCTCTGGAAAAAATTAAAAGACCATAGCAAAATCTTCAGTTTCACTCCTTTGTCAATTTATGAGTATACGCCTGTGTAAAATATGCATCTTTTTTGGCAAACTCCAGCCTGGTTCTTTCCTGCTTCTCACTGACGAAGAGCTTCCTCCTTGCGTTATGGGTCTTCCGTCCTGCTTCTAGAACCCTGTCTTAGCAATGCACTTCACACCTGGACTTAATGTTTCCCATTCTTTCTGAAGGTCAGTTGAGGTCATCCTCCAATTTATGAGGTACTGTTGGATAAGCTGGTGGCCATCTCTGGCATTAGAAAGTTGCTTCTGCCCTCTACCTGGCTGGCTTTTCATCATTGTCAGCGTCTCCTGCTTCGCATTTTTCTTGTGTACTGCTGTCTTAGAAACTTTGAGCCTGGAAGCAGCCTGCCACGCAGTGTAGCATTATACCAGCAGAACCAGGATTAAACCAGGAATTAAAAATGCAGATTTTTAAAGAATATAGAGCGGTGTCAATTTTTCCAGAGCTGTATATTACAATGATTGAGAATAACTAAACCAATGACCAAACCAAGCTAAACTTAACCAAAAACGAATGTTATTTCTTTTGATGTTCTGTCACTATTAACGTTCATTTGGTTTAAATATTGATCAGACTATTCTTTAGCTTATTGTTGTCCTGTCTAAAGTCTATGATTTTTTTCTGGGTGAGTTCCAGGCTGGCCCTTGTCTTTTGGGTATTGTGCATGTTCACGAATTTTTGACTGAAGCATGAGAAGACAAATTCACACCTACACTGGTGGTTCCAAAATCACTGCTCCACTGATCTGATGGGGTCAAACATGTTGGCTAAAAGTATGATTAGACTCCTCACTCCTCCTCTTAACAATTAATTAAAGGCTCATTTGAAACGTTCCGGCTTCCTTTGCTGACTGTGTCCCAGAAATATTGCTTTGTTCACACTCCGTTTGTTAAATGTCACTAGAAATCACAATAATTATACAAAGTTCATTCAGAGAAAAAAACGTGTTGCGACCACTGCTGTAGGATTATGCTACATCCTGCAGTAAACGCTAGGTGTGTTGCATATCCTCTTTATACAATTTTATCCAGCAGCTGCTGAATGTCTTCTGGACATCTGTAAACTCTTTTCAGACCTCTTGGAAGGTACCGACAAGAAGTCAGGTTCAAGTACTTCAGCTTCGAACACTGGCTTATAATTGCCCTGAAACGATAGACAAATTTTTTAAATACACTTAAAATATTCTCATTTGAATCAAAATAACTTCTCTGCTTTTTGTTGTACAGAATATACAACTATTTAGATAAACTTTTAAAACTTCAAAAAGGAAGTAATTCAGTCTCTAACGCCCCTGTAGCAACTGAGTTCTTAATAACCACTTACCTCAGGGCACTTTTGTTGATCTTTGTTGAGCTAAGATTAAGAGACTGCAGTAACTCAGCTCCTATACCATGTGCCAGGTTGGCCATAGCAATCTCCAAGTCCTCCTCTGAGAAAGGCTGGCAGGTGAGGTCTAGTTCACGCAGTGTGCGGCTCCACTTCTGCGTTAGAAGGTGGATACCTTTCTTGGAGGACACCATGTTGCTACTACTGAAGTAGTGTCCCCAGTACAGACACTCCAGTTCTATATGGACAAATGAAAATTGGTTCATTTTTTGCCTAAATGACAGTCTCATCTACTCTCAACAGTCACATGAATACTACTCCTCACAATTGTACTAATTATACTAGGTTACTGTTTGACTGTAGATGAGAAAAACAGGAGGACATTCTGCTGAGGCTTAGATTAATTGCCTTCTGGGAAAGAACCTGCTTTCTGCATCTACAGACCATGTAATACAAGTAATTCTACCTTAGCTGTCTGCCACAAAACCAGAAATAGTGAATTCTTTGTGCATCCACAGATTTCCCTTTAGCACACCCGACATTTAAATAACAAGCACCTTAGTCCAATAGTAAAAAGTCACTCTAGTTACCTTCACAGGGCAGTGCTGACAGGGCGTCAGTGGTGATCCGAGTGCAGCCACGAAGGTCTAGGACCCGCAGATTAGGGGAATTGTGCAGCACACTGTTTAAGTGTTGGTCTGTCAGGAAGGACACTGAGGAAGTGGCCAAGCACAGCTCTATCAGCTGAGGAAAGCCAGTGGAGATTCTTGGAGCTTTCCGGGTTGTTTTCATCACAGGTGTGACATTCAGCATTCTGAAAATCTAGTATCAGTGAAAATATAAACCACAAATATTATATATTTTTATTCATCCTGGATGGATACAGCAGTCATTAGGAGATCGTCGACTGGTGCTTGCCTGTAGTTGAGGACACGCACTCTGCAAGCTTTGGATGCAGGTGGGAAGCTGGCAGAATCCACTGTCCAGCTTTGTATTTATTTCTAGTAAGATAAGTCCTGGGCAACATCCTTTCTGTAACAAAACATATACAACATGCTGAAAAGGAGTGTAAAGGCATGCCAAGGTAGATGTGCTTAGTACATAAATTGAAACAGTCAAGTGCACTGTGAGGAAAATCAGGATCACAACATACTGCAATTACAGAGAGGAGTCTGTCACTCTTAGATCCATAGGTGAAGAGAATTTTTCTTAATCGGCTCCCAAATGTTTCCAAGTAAGTAACCAGGCCCTCTGTTTGAAGCTGTGTCACAAAAACAATGTTTTAGAAACATAACCAATATAACCACCAAAATTCGATGGCAAGGAAACCCATTCAGGTTACCACATAAACAGCTTTTAAGTAAATAATGTGTATTAAGTGAATTTTTTTTCAGTCCCACCTCTGAATACTGCACATTGATGCTCTCCAGTGATGGACAGTTGGTGCCAAGGTCTTGAAAGGCCTTCTCTGTCATACCGGTACAGTAAGTCAGCTTGAGCGATGTAAGGTGGGGGCAGAACTGAGAAACAACCTGACCGAGCAAATAATACAATATTCACAATTAATTTTTAGTTTTTTACCCCCACTACGATGATACCATGAAAATGAGTCATGAAAAAGGAAATACTGTTGGATAAATCAAGGTCGGAATTGCAAGAAGTAAAAAGGACAAGGCACAAGCTTTAGAAAATACACCAGTAGTCTTGCATTGTATAGAAGCATGTCAGACACTGAAAGGGCTTTTTTACCAACCTGTACAACATAGTCCACATGCTTTTTCCAGTGACAAAGAGCAAAATCCCTGAGTTGAGAAAATCTTTAAAACACAAACGAATACAACATACAAAGTTATTTTTAAATAATGTCGTATGGATTGGGTGCAAATACTGTTTAAAACACCGATGAACCATGTATTTTCCCTGTATTGAATGCAGTAGGTAATGAAAAACATATTTTAAAATCCTGTCCAAGTATGTACAATAAAAGTGCATTCATTCAAAACCCCCAATCAAGACTTTAAATCTGACAAAAACCAATGAAAACCTTTTACGACGATACACTCTTTGTATTACTATTATTGCATAATATTTTTGATATATTATTATGTTAAAATATTATGCGCATCTAAAGTTACCTAGAGTCTTGCTTTTGTAGTGCTATAAGTAAGTAACCAGGCCCTCTATTTGAAGCTGTGTATATATAAAATAATGTTTGCAAAAGTAGGAGATTTCAATACGTTAAATAGATCTAAATCATATCCGATCAAAGTTCAACCAAATCACATAGAATTATTGCTGAATCGAAGAATATTGAATTGTCACGTGTAAGTGTAATCTTTTTTTTTTTTATCATATTGTAGATCACGTATTTAAATGTGTATCGTATTGTCTGAGATTCAGAGATAGAGGGTAATTGCCTTCAAAAGCAGAACTGATGGCCTAGCATGGCGAGTTCCTTTAAAACGGACCCAATGTACTGACCTGTTCTGGGCTAGCCAGTTTACTGTATTCTTGATCTTCATTTCCATTTTTGGCAACTGGGTCTTACCAGGTTCACTCCAGCAGTAACCAATCGAAACACTGCGCCACAAAATGGGATTGGCAGCTGCAGAATTCCAAAGCTGACAAACTTTGGCTGCCCTGTGGAATCAATAAGAAACAAAGAACAGAAGAGCTACGCTACATTTATTCACACTCAGCATTAAAGGAAGAGGCACTAATATTGTTATCAGCATACCAAGTTCAGAGGCATAGTAAACCACACTGCAATTAATAGGAAAGATACAAAAGAAAATCTGTACAAAACAGTGCGGAATATTGTCATGTTTCTTTGATGACTCCAAGAATAAGGTAGATTACCTGCACAGAAAAGGTACGGCTCCCTCCTGATTAACCACCAGCTGGAAGATGTTTACCAAAAGCTCCAGAGGCAGGTTCCTACTCCAGCTGTCTTCTTCCCCTTCTGCATAATGTCGAATTGGCACTAGTGCGGCTTCCTGGCCAAGCATTACCTTTTCTTTCATTTCGGTTTTTACCATCACTGTTTTTATTTTTGCAGGAGGTAGTTTGGTCCTTCCTTTTGAAGTGTTCTTCCTCTTACGGCCTTTTCTTTTGAGCTTCCATATGCTGTCATAGTTGTTTATGTTGGAGATAACAAAAAGCATGTCCTCACCCTCTTGGACTGTGTAATTGACCTTTGGTCGTCTGTACAGTTTTGCTTTTTTCTTCTTGTTTGGGGCGGTTTTCTTTTTCGGAGTCTTCCTTTCTTCAGAATTAGTCCTGCGACGATCCATCCGAAATGTTGCTGTCAGTCCAGATGAGCTACCCCCAGCCTTTTGCGACGCATCTTCCCCTGTGTCTTGATGCCCCATAGCAGATAAATCCTCCATAGCCGCAGACAGTAACAGTTACTAACAGATTCAATATCAGAATAAATTCTATCAGAGGACAGAATGAATCAGAGGGTTAAGCGACAGTGAAAATATAAATGACATAACAAAATGTTGTACGAACATACAGAACATTCTTTATTATTCGTAGGAGCGAACTTAAAATATTTTACTGGCAATATATTTTTATTTTCAAGCGAGCGCATAGGCTCTTTTTAACAACAGACCACCATGCCGGACAGTTTCTCTTTTCTTTCCGACTACCAAAATCCCAGAGTGCACCACAAACAATACCGTCAACTATTGGTTAGGATTAGCCAATCAGCGACGTGGGACACGAAGTTATTTCCGGTAGAAGTCATGTGCTGGGAAAGAAAGAAACTTGGCTGTTTTTCTTAAGGTTAAGGGGGCGCGATTTTTAATTTTTGTTTTACTCTGAGACTTCACGACGGTAAGAATTGTATACTTTTTGTATTTGTATGATCCATCGGTAAAATATATGTATGTTGTGCATACACATGACAAGAAAGTTATGTTGTGTGATGTTAACCTTCTCAGAAACGTTAACATTCAAGTAATAATTTCAGATGAAGGTAGAAAGCTACCTTCTAATTGATATCGGACCAAGTAGCTATCTATGTAAGAAACCGGTAATTGTTATTTTGTGTATGTAGTATAAATAACGATGATTTGCTTGTAATTGAACGTAGGACCGCCGATCTACTGTTCGATTTTCACATGGGAATGACTCGCTGGGGAGGGGGGACGTCATCACAGGAAGAGGGTTGCGCCTGACGTCATACGCCATCCAAAACAAGCAAAAGCAGTCATCCGCCATGTTGGTGCATAGCTTCTCGTCTAGTGCATGATACTCGTACGTGTGTACTGGCTCTTTTGTTGCGTTCATCATGGTCGGATGTGCTGTTGTCGGCTGTCACAGCAACAGTGTTCGTGACAAAGGCAAGGGATTCTTTAGGATTCCCAAAATTATAAAAAACAGCGACCCTGAGAGGAGAGACGAAGTTTTATCTACCTTGCGACGTCAACAATGGTTATGCAACATCTCAAGAGAAGATCTCACTGAGAAGAACATTAACGGCGGCAGAGTTTGTGGAGATCACTTTGTCAGTGGTAAGAATAAGTAAATTATTTAATTAGACAATTGCTACTTTTGTGTTTGTTTCCGTTGATAACAGTAACGGGCTTCATTAGCTAGTAAACATCGGCTTAGTAAGCCTAGCTCATACTTCACTTTTCCGCCTGCGCGCATGGTAGTGTGTATCCGTGGATGCAGATGGTCGCGGCTGGCGCATGTGTACAGCAGTGATTTTCCACTGGACCACTGTTGGGCAGATGTATTGCAACTGAAGCGGGTAGTGTAGTAGGTAAACGTGTTAAGTTTTAAAGTTTTTACTATGCTTTCTATCTTCCTGTAGAAATTCCCTTCTTTTCCCAGTGTTTGAGCAGTTTCATTCTATGAATTCATGCACTGGAATACGTCTTCTTTGTGTTCCCTGAGTGATGACTATATTTGTGGGTACTTCTGCACCTCCTCACACAGCGGTTTATCAAAAGTGTCCATAATACAGCTTCTTATTCTGCCACCCACCACAATGCGTAGACAACACTCAAAATGTCCAACAGACACACAAATCTGGGCTGCACATACATAGTCCAAGTCTTAGTCGTTACTAGGTGTTGGAGGTATTAAAAATAAATATTTCTGATAAAAGTAGACCTCCCCCCATCAAATTTTTTTTTACCGATGCCAAAAATAAAAATCCAGACTGCTCACCAACAGTCCACCAGACATCCTTGACAATTATATTTACATCACTCTCACTGCATAGTTGGTACCGGCACACAGAAAAGTGAAGTATGCCTTAATACATCTGCATCTCATGGTCTCTAATGTTTGCGGTTGTGACGGCTGATGTAAACCATTGTGAATACTATTCATATGATGGCTTTTATGAGAGGTAAACTGGTGACACAAAATTATGTGGTTTGAGAAATATGACATGGAAACATCCTAAAGGCCATTCATTATCTGTTCACATTAGGCAAACCTTCCTCTACGTATGACAGACGCAATATTGACTGGGCACCAACCGTGAACCTGGGATGCAGCAGTGTGAAGAGTCTGTCAGCGTCACAGGCATCAAGAAAGGAACGCAAATGGAAACTACTCCTCAGTCAGTCCCTTGAGCTAAATGAAAGCCACATGCCCGAGGGTGCTTATAGTGACACCATGGAAATCCCACTGACAAATGAAACAGGTACTTTATTATGTCTTATGTGTCACACGTCACATTTTCCTGACCTGAAATTGTTACTGTAAATGTTTTGGGTTTAGATCTTTTACAGATTTCTTGTATCACACATGTGGGTATACACACATATATATGAGTTCTGAGAATGAGATTTATCTGCTTGCCCATGAATGCACCAAAATATTTCATCCACACTTTTCCCTCTGCAGTTCTTGTATCCAACCAGAAATAAAGAAATTATAAGCTTCCAGGCTTTTAGTTGCTTTCATTTGCTTTGGCTACATCATTCGAAGAACTAGACCGTTTACATCTTCATGATTCCATCCAATATCTGTTTCCTCTTTATATTGTTTGCTGACGTCTGATGGTAGCTGATTCGCATACTATATGGTGGATGACGGTATTTGCTTGTTATGGATGGTACAGTGTGACGTCATGTGCTACCCTCTTATAGGAGTTTGGAGGTGTTTGGGTCATTAAGGGTATGAGACACAGTGGGGGAGGGGTGTAAAAACATTGAAGTTATGGGCTGTGGAGGGGATGTCCACTACACTGTCTATGCATTACCCTTTGTCTGTATAGGCCACTTGTAATGGTTTGTCTTGTCAAAAAGCTGTTGTTACTCATTACACAGTATGCGTTACATATTTTCAGCATTTGTTATCTGTTGTTTTGAGGTAATTATAGCTGAAATAGCACAAGTTATTTTTAACCTTCCTTGCTGATTGATTCTAGTAAAGTTTCTGACTTAACTTACATTTCATTCAAACTTGCTAAAATTGAGTGTTTCCATGTGTGTTTCTATGTAAACAGTCTAAAGCACAACTTTTTAAAGACACTTAAAATATTTATTTGTATAGTATATATGAAGACCCTATTATCAAATATTCTGAGAATATTGTGTAAATGGAGCCTAAGCTTGATTTGGATCTTAAGTAAAATTATACTCTAAATTCTAGTATTTAAAATCCTAGAAGTACCCAGAACATGCCAGTTATGCGCAATGGGCTGAAAATCTTCCTCAGGCAGTCTCGTTAAAACATTTCATTGCTAAATTGGCTCACCCTATAAGGTGATAAATGAATACTTTTAACTTGGTGTAAGTTTATCGTCGTATATGTTAATATGTGTATGTGTTTCAAGGTCTTGATAACAGCAAAGTTCCCACTAAAACCCGCCATTCTCAGGCTATCGTCCTGTACACAGTATATACAGTATGATCCTTTGGCAATCTATGTTTCAGAAAACACCCCTGAATAGTGAAGAGATCTTGTCTTTCAGTATTTCCACTATTCATTCAATTACTGTTTTGTTTGCATTAGGACTGAGCAGTATGTATGACGGTACTTAAAAAAACATGAATCATATCAGCTACCGTATAGTCTGGAGAATGAATATTAAAAGAACTGAATGTACACCCCTTTGCTTTTTTGATAAACCTGTGTTACCGCTACCTGTGAGCGAGCCAAATGTAACAGTGGCAAGGAAAAACTCCAAAGTAGGAAGAAACCTTGGGAGAAACAGGCTCAGAGGGGGAGCCCAACCTCCTGGGGCTGGCAGAGGAAGTTAAACGAACAAAATGACGAAATCCTAATTGATACAAGCCAAATTTTAGGATTTGAGCCTAAGTGTGGAGACATCACAGGCAGAAAGGCGGGAAGGTTGATAGGACGTCACAGGTGGCGGGGGTATCGCAGGCAGCAGCGTAGGCAGGATGTGTTGATTTTTTTGGGTCTCCAGGCAGCACACCCCAGGTGGAGTAGGGGAAATAAAATGTGCAATTAGCCAAGTAGCGAAGACTAGAGCCAGTCCAAACAGTTAGATGAGTGCAATATGTAAGCTCCGGCAGATATGGCTATGGCAGCATAAGTAGGAGGGAGAGACAAGTGGGAACACAGGCATGGGGAGTCCCTGAGATGTCAGAACTCCAATTCCACAAGGGCGAGTAAAGCTAGAATGACAGCACTGACAGTTCAGTTCATCCAAAGCCAATGGCACCGATCCCCACCCAGCTCTGCACCTCACACTGTAGGCCTAACTGGAAGCACTTAGCTAGAACTAGAGTCCCCATAGGCTAGACAAAACAAGTGTGTTTTTAGTCTAGACTTGAATGTTATGAGTGACCCTGAATCTTGCACATCAGCTGGGACACCACTCTATAGCTGTGGAGCTCTGTAAGAGAACACCTTCCGTAGTTGCGACATACCAGTAGATCTCTAAAATGTTCTGGAGCAAGGTCATGACTTAATTGGAAGCCATGTAGTGCTGGCCAAGCGGATTGCAATAGTACATAAGTGTGCAATTATAGTTTTTGATTCGAATTAATGTTACTTAATGGAACCTATCACAGCAAAGAAATTACTAGAGATCATTTGGACAACAGAAGTGCTTCAGACTGAGGGCCAGGAACCATGGTCAGTGATTTAAACATCAAAATGACTTACTGATGTAATACACTTCTCCAGTCACACTGGACCTGTCTTAACGACATGGTACGAAGGTCTGTTTTAATAATTGGTAAACGCTGAATAAATAGTTTTTCCCCATACCGCTGCTGAGTACCCGGAGCTACATAAAGTACAATTAGTAATACAACGACTGAAAAGAGAATTTTTTTTCCTCTGTATTTAAAAATTTATAATGTGTAGCTTGGAGTGCATTAGTTCACTTATACCACATTTACTATTCACTTGGCTAATACATTTGTACATAAAGACTGCTGACTGTTAAGCCCAAAACTCGACTTCGAACTAACAACTGCTAATGTTTTTGTGGTACGTGAATGTGAGAATGTCTCAAATGGACAAATGTGTAAACTAAATGTGTGGTAGCCATGTCACAAGCAGGTTAATGCTTTCAAATGACAGTTTCCCACTGGTATCCAGGAAACCGAGCCGTACCGCGAAGAGAGACTAGTTACAGCGCAGTTCCAGCTCGCTTCAGTTTCCCCCTGCAGAAGGGTCGGCTCGGTAAAGGTGTTGGCAGGTTTGGAGAGACAGTGACGTAAAACCAAAAAGACGTTTATTTACTGTTCATTAATTTACAATGTGCAATTTCCTAATTTTCTAGCACATCCGTGAGAATCACCATGATGTGCTAGCAGAATTAGCATTTGCTTGCGTTAATTTGTTTTACAAATCCATTCCGTTTAGCTGTTCTGTCGTACTTTTTAAATAGGAGGTTAGAAATTTTCAAGTTCTGAGTCATTGGAAATGCATGAGTACATCTCCGTGTGCCATATAGAATATACTCTTTTTGTTCGCATAATCCATGCGCAGAACATCAATATCTCCATGCATTTCAACGAATGAGATGGTGGCGATGTGACCAGTTCGGTTTGGTCAGGCTTTCAACCCTGTTAGTAAGCAGGGCCATGTTAGCGCAGTTATAGCTCACATATTTTGCATTGGAAATCCACCAGTTTGTGGTACATTATGTGATTTGTCAGTGATGCTTTGAGTCTAACGACTCAGGACAACACCACCAACTTATTTGACAGACACTATTTGTAGATAATCAAAAGTTCTATTCTGATATATTTATTTTGGGCAAATTTTCATCTCCATTTTGTTTTGTGTATTAAAATTTAGCGATTAAATATAAATGGGGCATATTGTGAGATTTTTCCATTATTATTCAATCCTACTCAGTGGCCACAGATAGTTTGTGAACAAAGTACTGTATTATCTAAAGTAAATAGTTTTTCAGTGATGACAGGGAAGCTTGGCTATTCCAAAAACACATATGGTTGCATTGCATTAAGGCTGTCATGATATGAAAGTTCTGCGTTGCAACACTGACAGACTACATTTTTATTAACTTCTAATGTGAAGTGCTTCCATGTTCTTGAGTCTCCCTCATCCACTATGCTCGGTCTCCCTTCTGCCATATTGCTGAGTAATTAAGGTAAATTTTAATCGATGCTTTTTAGAAAATTTTTTTTACATCAAGTACTTAAGTTTAATCAAGTTATTGTGACGGCTTTCCAGAACTTTATTATACCTACCTCCAATGCAAACCAATCTTTGTCCACAGTAATGGAGGAAGAACATGGCTCTGTTTTCACAGAAGATACAGGCCAGTCTGTGACCAGTTCTGACTCAGATTTAAGTGAGTAAATGATTTCTCCACATTTCAAATCCAAGATGTTTTAAACTTGTGGGGTGATTATTTTAAAGTGTGTTTAGGAGGCCATATGGGTAAAACAAATTATTCCGGTTAACCCCTTGTTTTATGCCGAAATTTTGTTAGAATAAACTTGAAAGCTGTATGGGTATTTGTCATTTTTTATAATGAATTATGACTATAATTCGGGTTTGAAATGCTGTATGAATATGTGGCCTTCCATGCATATAAACATACATTCTTTTCTAATGTGTCTTCTAGAAGTATTTTCCTAGTTTCTCACTTTTGTTTTCATTCTAGGAGATGAGAGTTACTTGAGGCTTGTTGAAGACTTTTTGGGACCCCAGTCTGGAGAGAGACTCCTACTCGATGGCACACCATGCAAGAACAAACTCTTGATTCAAGTGGGCATGTTAAAAGAAGATAGAAAGGTTTCTTGGGGGAGTGTTGTGAAGTGGCTTCGGAAGATTTTCCCAATGAACCAGTCATTAGATTTTCATGCTTTGATTGAAAGGACTATTAAAACATCTATGACTTTTAATGGCGAGGCAAGGCAGCATTTTCTGGAGCTGAATGCTGATTTTGAATTTGTTGGTCCAATTTGTGAGACATTTGGAATTAGAAGATCAGACCTTTTGAAAATGTCAGACTTTTCTGAGCAAGATAAAGGCATTGATATCACGAATGGCCTTGTAATGGAACTTTACAGCTTTATTTTGCGAGAAAAGATGGATGCAGTGGTTTTAATTGCTTGGTTAAGGAATTTCAACCATAAGTTTTGTAGTAAAGATAATGTTGATAAGACCTACAGAGCTCTAAAAAAGAAACTTTTACAAATAAGACCAGAGTATCAGTTATATCAAAAAAACAGACATCGCACAAATTGGTTGCGAGATTTATTTCTTCAGACAGAATTTGTTTTATGTACCAGTCCATCCACTTTGCAAACTAAGAAGCCATACAGTGCAAACCAGAGCAAGAGGAACCTACTTTTTTCAAAATGCATGAAAAATGTGAGAATGCCGACTGCACACAGTGTGTTTGGAAAAGAAGCCTCAGCTATAGATCAGAAATGTTTTCCTGGATGCTCTGTACTTAATCGAGATGAAAATGAAGCACCCTTATCGATAACTACTGAAGATAAAATTGGGATGAACAGCATAAGATCAGAGGCAGGTAGTGTTCTTCGTCCATGCCAGACAAGGAATTTAGTAAGTGTGAAGGAAGAACATGACCCTTTAAGTATTGAACACCATCAGACAGAGATGCAAATTGAGAAAGAGACAGCTGTAAATCTGAATGCAAGTAAAGCAGAGGTATTGACTCTTCTTGATTTGTTTATGTTAATTCTTCAGAAGTTGTCAAGTATTCATGGGGTTAAAGCCAGTGAAGCGGAGCAGGTTTCTAAGGATCTGCTGCAGAAACACTTTACTTTAATGCTGCAAGAGGACACTATCATAAGAGAGTTTAATGAGAAAATCAACAAATATCAGATGGATCCGTGTTCAGTGACTCCGCCTTTGCATTTTCTCGACTGCAATGCCCGTTTTCTCCTGGCTGTAGGTGAAGCAGTTGAGCAGCAGATAATTACATTTGAGAGAGAGATTTGTTTGGCTAATGGAGAAAGCCTTGGGCGGGACAAGAACCCAAAGTTTGCAAATTTTGTGAACTTTTCTGAAAGTGCAGCTACACGTTATATCCGCATGGTATGTGACTTCTTGAGTCCAATCAGTGAAACAAAGTATAGCTGTAGTGGGCAGTGGCTAAATTTTTGTCAAATGAGAAACAAGCGGCCCAAACTGACAGCATGCCGGTCCAATCGCTTCATCAGTTACTTTGAGTGTGCCACTGGCGTGGCTCATCACCACACAGACATTGTGGCGTTTTTGTCCGAGCTGAAGTCCAGTTCAGCCTGTAGAACAAATGTCATTCTGGAAAGCCTCGCAGATGATGCCAATGACATGTTCATTCAGGTTCTTGTTTGCGTACTCGCGATTGTCTACTGCAAAATCTTGGGTCCATACTGGCAGCTTCTGAAGAGCAGCGAAGAGTATGTAAACTTCCACCAGCATGTACACCATCTTCATCGGAAACTTGTTCAGTGGAGTGAGGATGCTTCTTCACTCCTACTGCCTGAAAGCTCTGAAAACATTTTCTGTCAGTTTCCTTTGCAGGAGAGTAATTTCGCAGAAGTGTTCATGCACTGCACACCCACTCCCGACAGAGACATGAGTTCCCTAATCCGGAAGTGTCTGGAGAAGACTGTGAAAACAGTCAGAGATATCACAGAGAGTAATCTGAAGGATTTCCTGCAGGGTGGAACTTACAACAAAGGCCCTTCCATAGAACAATGTTTAGAACTGAAGAGCTGCCAGTTGTCGCACCTGATGGGAGATTATCCCTATGGTCACTCTTATCCCTATGGGGTGACATCAGCGCCAGCAATGAATTTTGCTGGGGCTCAAGATACTGAGGAATGGAATAAATCTCCACTTGAGCTCTCTAGCAAAGCACCGATCCTAGCTGCTGTCACCAGACATGGAGGGCCATGTAGAAGCAAGCAGGATGTCGACCGCCTGCTGATGAGAATGAACCGGGCCAGTCTTGCCCAGACACGGGAAGCAGTGCGTTGTGAGATAAATTACCAGAAAATAATGCTTGGTAAAGACAAGGACCTCACCCAAGTCGGCTTCTCCCTGGCAGATATGGTTACAAAGTTGAAAAACGTGTTGCCAGAGATCGGAGGTTATGGGGCAGTCAGAGATGATCAAACAAACCGCAGTGGGCAGGTGACTGAAAAAGTAAATCGGCAAAATGCAAGGTTGGTTTCATCACGGTCTATTTCTAAAAGTCCACCATCTTCCAAACAGACAAGACTTCACGACAGCATTAATTTGAGAGAGATTACAGTAGAGAATTACAGAGACTATAGGGAGAGCTTTAGTTTTGATGACACTCCATCCTTTGCTTGTTAGCAGTATGAACCATTCTCTGTAGTACTGTTTTTTTTTTTGTTTGTTTTTTTTAACTACATATTGAAGCTGCAATAAATGACGCATACTTGTCATTTGTGCATTTCTTTCTAAAATACTATTAAATGTGAAATAATTAAATCGGTTCTGTGCAATTAGTGACTTGCCCCTCCCCTGCCTTATCCCGTTAATCATTTCTGGATGTGACACATTCATTTTCAGTACTTTGTATCAGGTAGACATTTGTTTTAGACAAAAATCAAATGTTTAATTCAGATTATAAGTTGTAAATGTATTCAAATGTTTGTTTCACTTTTAGTTTTGGAAACATTACAGTAAAAATGTATTTGTATATGCATATCTTTTAACTCTGGTCTTATCTTCCTTAGATGTGAAAACATGTGCTTGATTTTCAGACTTCTGTTGAACACTGTGTGCTTGCTCATGTCCCTTGCTATTTTACAGTTTTTATTTCCCCACAAATAAAATTCAGTGGTTTTAAAATTTCTTTGTTTTTTTTTTGTGGGTATGAATACATGCTAGCAGAGGTATCCCATTATGCTCTGGAAGGACCTCTGGGTTTACAAATATGCCTGCAATATAATTGCAGTTTCCAGATGTGCAAGCCTGACTGAGACCTATCCACACAGACTCCGTGCTGTGATTGCAGCCAAAGGTGCATCTACTAAATACTGACTTGAAGGGGCTGAATATTTATGCAGTCACTTGTTTTATGTTACATACTTTTATTTAATTGTCATTATTTTGTAGAAATCAGTTTTCACTTTGACATTTAAGGGGTTTTTTGTATTTTTTTTGTCAAAAAAGTCAAATTATAAAAAGCAATAAAAGGGTAAAACTTCCAAGGGGTGAATACTTTTTATAGGCACTGTAAACTTCGAATATGCCTTATAGGTTACTTATCAGATTATATCCATAGTTTTTTTCCTGTGAGTATTTATGTGTGTGGGTACTGTATGTATGACTATCACATGACAAATGAATTTTTAGTGACATGACAATTCTGTCCACACTGTGTCATGGGGCTAGTATTGGACACAATTGATCTTTTCAGCTGCTTTTTTTTTTTTTAAAAAAAAAGCAGCAATAGGATATTTGTGTAGCTTTTGAGTACTGAGAGTTCATGTGCTTTTTTAAGTAGAACAGTTTGAAAACTACTACAAATGTTGCTGGAATATTCCTTGAGGCCATCTGAAGGAGTAGGGTCCTATGGGTGCACTGTTTGATGGCCATACACAATATGTGACATAATTTCCTTGTATGTCCTGTCATCTGATGCTTATTTGACAAAGATTAGCGGTAGATCGCCATCCAGAAATCAGCTTCAGTGGTTTTGTGTTCATGGTAGACCTGCTCTTTTCTCCACATAGAGGTATTGTGATGGATTCTTGGTGGAACGAAGCACCTGTCACTCATGTTCTGGTGGCTCTTTTTGGAATGGGTTCCTGGATCTCAGTGAACTCGTTATGGGTAGAGCTGCCCGTGGTGGTCAGTGTCCTCCCTGAAGGTAAGTATTACCCTTGTCAGAAATATTTGAGGCTGATTTTAAAAATATAGAAACATAATTGTACTTTATTTGTAAATGACAGAATCTTGTGATTGGGAGTATGAACCATGAACCCAATGTAGCTTGGCTTAGTTATCAGAACAAACTGTCTATGCATTAAAACGAATTTGAAAAATACTATAAAATTTTGTCTTTGTAAATAAGAATGTCAAATAGTTTATCCTGCAGAAAGTCTACATTTCATGAAACGCAACTAAATTAATCTTATCTACCTGTTTATAGGTTGGAACCTGCCTGCTTACCTCTCTGTGCTGATTGCTTTTGGAAATATCGGTCCAGTGAGCATGTCGCTGATGCACCATTTTGCCCCAGGAAGAATCAATGAGCAATTGGTCATCCATATCATCCAGGCCTTAGCTGTACTGGCTTCCGCCTTCCTTGCCATGTTTTGGTTCCAGGTGGTTATCGTGTTGGGGGAGATGCACTCTGTGCCCTATCTCCTATTGGCGTTTGTGTTGGCTCTGGTCTGCTGCACCTCCAATGTTACCTTCCTGCCATACATGTATAAGTATCCACCCGAATTTATCCGCACCTTCTTTGTTGGGCAGGGCCTCAGTGCTCTTTTCCCCTGTGTTGTGGCTCTGGGACAAGGTGTCGGGAAGTTGGAATGTCTGAATAGCACTGCAGCAAATGGCACCCTGAAGCCACACTACCTTGAGGAAAACTTTTCTGCTCAGAATTTCTTCTGGTTTATGTTTGTCATGCTGGGAATCTCTGGCCTTTCATTCCTTGCCTTGACAGTGAGGGTCACAGCTGAGCCAGCTGCACCCGATTCCGAAGTTTCGGATGTTCCAGTTAAAAGGGACACAGAGGAGTGTTGTGCATTGCAAAACGGAGAGATGACAGTGTCTGAAAACCAGGTGGAAGTAGTAAATCCCCTCTCTGAAGGAACTTTCTGGACTCCAAATAACATCTATCTACTCATGTTGCTGGGTGTATCCAGCGCTCTTTCCAATGGAGTTCTTCCCTCACTGCAAAGCTTTTCCTGTCTCCCATATGGAACAATGACCTTTCACCTTTCTGTCGTCCTTGGAAACATTGCCAACCCCCTTGCCTGTTTTGTGGCTATGTTTGTTCTCTGCAGGTAGGTACAGAACAGTGTTACATCACGTTTGCTACAAATGTGTCAGGTGTTTGCATCTATACAGCTATATTTGACCAGATTTATATCAACTATATGTTGATTGCTTTTGGAAATATTGGACTATGTTTTTACATAGTTATATTTTCTACACAACATAACTTGTTCCTTCATGCTGTCCTGTAGGTCAGGCGTAGGTCTAGGCGTCCTGGCTGCTGTAGGTGGGCTCTTTGCGATATATCTCTTGGTTCTAGCTGCCCTCAGTCCCTGTCCTCCACTTTTGGGGAGCACTTCTGGGGTAGTTCTTGTGGTGAGTACTATCTTAGTACATAATGTATATGAAAGCAGGACAAAATCACATTAAAATGCTAATTGTCTGAATCCATATTTTTTAGTTTCACATCTGATTTGGTAATACATTTGAAAAGTCATGATCGATCAGGCCGTGCTTTGTAATTCACCCAGAATACACTTGTCTGCTGTTCCGTAACCCCTCTGTGACACTAAATGCACCGCTGTGTAATTTGTGCCCTGTGGTGATTTCTCACCCAATTAGGTGACTTCTTGGATTATTTTTACGGGGACATTTTCGTACCTGAAGGTGGCCATTGGTTCCCTGCTTCATGAGGCTGGACACGCCGCCTTGCTGTGGTGCGGCATCTTCATCCAGGCAGGCTCGCTTATTGGCGCACTCTCTGTGTTTCCACTGGTCAGCGTCTACCACATCTTCCAGAAGGGGAGGGACTGCGTGGACAATTGTGTGTGAGGGTCAGTGTGCCAGGCAGAGGGCACTGTCTTGGGCCGCGGCTGCGAGGAGGGCGGTTTTTTTTCATCGTGAGACGTTTTTATTTAAAGCAGAGTAATTTTATTCGTCTGGTTTTAAGTTTTTTTGGCTGGTTTAGTTTGTAAATGTACAAAAGTCTCAGGGATATTTTAAGTATATTTTGTTCACAGCACAAAAATAGAACTTTAGAATTTCCAAACTACAGTTATTATGCATTGTTTGCGTGTTAATGGCCCATTTCTTTATGGATATGCAAACAGTTATAGCTCACAATTAGTCGCCCGTCTGTTGTGTTAAATTGTTGTTTTATCAAACTTGAAACTCAAAAATGCAGTCTGTGTAACTCAGTAGGTCTGGGTTTCCAGTAACTGCTATTAAATTTGCATGCCTGAGTATGTAAGTGATTTGGATCAAACTCCACTATTTGCAGAAAACGTGTTCAGGCATGTCTGATGTTATTCGTATCACATTTCTGTTCAGATTCATAAACAATGAATTCCTGATGGTGACCGTTTAGATAAAGCTGTTAAAATGTAACCCTTTATCAAAACTAAGCACCTTATCAAGTCAAAGTCAAGTTACTTTATATAGCCTTTAAAAAAGACTATCCCGTATCAAGAATGACATGCTAATACTGAATAATGATTAATTACTTTTAGTCCCGTTCAGCTGAAGCTTTTATCCAAAGCACATACAGTTTCAGCGGGGCTGGTTAAGTTGATAATTTTACATGGAACTTATACAAATAATTTCTAAATCATACAGATATCAGCTTCTTTTCCCAAAGCATTAATCTGTAAATATTTCTAGAATCTGAACGGGCAAAAGTTCAGAAATTTGGGTCTTTGTATTTGTTGTAGGCAGAAAACTACATCGTGTTGCTTTCTGCATTTTCATAAGGAAAAAAATGATGACTTTTTAAAAATTTTAAGTAAAAACTGACATTTTAACTGTTTAACGTTGCCCTTTAATTGGGTTCTGTAGCTACAAGCCTTTGTACCAATGAAACAGTGCCTAAGTTGGTGATGTGGAATGTGCACATTTCAGTACATTAGTACACGTCTGCCGAGTACTTCTTACTGTGCACGCCTTTGTATTGTTTTCCAAAGTAAACAGTTGCACTGTATGAGCAAATATTAAGATTGCACCCTCGGTTCACTAACCTGTAATATTTTTGCCATCAGTAGGGGGTAATGATGCCTTAATACCAAGTTTAGATAATTAATGTTATAACAATTAACTATTAATTGTTATCTGTGGCTTATTGCCCTGTGGAATATGGAAAATATGTGCTCTAAAAAATATGGGTAATCAGCACTACTAGGGGTTAAGTTAGTTCACTACTGAGATGATGATGACGAATTCCAGTCTACTGACTTCTTGGAAAGGAAAAACTATTTACTGTATACTTTGGAAAAGAAGACCCCTAAAGTGTTATGAAACACTGATCTGTTGAAACATGGAGATTAACTGTAACTATGAATTAGTGGGGAAGAGAATGTGATTCAGAGTGATGGAGAAAAAGGAAAACAGATTTTTTTTTTTCTTTGAAATTCAGTCAGTACAGACATAGCTGTCAATATTGACTGATTCTTGCTGCTTTGAGCAGATGAGCTCTGATAGGGGTCTGTTCAGTTCAGCTTTAGTTGACATTGGTTAAATACATCATACAGCCCTTAAGGCACCGATTAAAATTCAGTACCAGGACCACACCTGATAAATGTGGACTTCACCCGAAATCTGTCATAGTCGTCCTTTTAAATGACATCTAAAATCTCTGTTGCTCTTAATTTCTTCAAAAGGAGAAACAAAATATTATTGATGTGTCTTGAACCCAGATGACCATGTGCCTTGAATGTTCAAGTGCACAACAAAACACTTCTTCAGTTTTGTTTAATGATTCCAGAAAATAAGATTTCCAAGGTGATTTGCTGTTTCCCGCAGCGTGCCTGTATTCCTTTATATAGAATGTAAATGCACTAACCATGAACCATGAAGTGTGTCTGTCAGCTTTTATTTTGCTTTTAAAAAAATATTGTCTTACATGTTCGAGAAAGTCGTATAATGAGAATTATAATTAGTAAATTTAATTATAAATAATTGTTTTTTTTTTTGGTAATTGTTAAATATTGTTAAAGTTAGTTTTGATTGTGAAAGTGGCCAATTTGCTTGCCAGGATGCATTTCGTTGATTACACTGCAGAGATGTGTTTCTGTAGCATTATCATCCTGCCGGCAGAATCTCTGAATTTTCTCACTGTGGTTTGTGTGAAGGCCCACTGCCTGTGCTGTCCGTAGCCTGCTCGCTTACAGTACTTACCACATGCTAGCTAGGTGACTCCCTACCCCCTTCCATTTTTTGTACATGTAGATGAAACATTTAAAATAAAATTTAATTACTTGTCAGATAAACATTCTGAATAGATTTTGTTTAGTTTAAAAATGTCATTTCTATGGGCATGTTATTTTTTTACTTTGTAGCACTTTGAGATTTGTTTCAAATGTAAAATGCATTACAAATAAAATGAATTATTATTATTTAACCTTGTTATTAACCTTGATTGACTAGTTAATAAATGTTGGTCCATGTATGATTTTTTTTTTGCCCACGTGACTCCTGTAACTGGTTTGAATCATTCTGATAATTTACTTACCTTACATCTTAAAGCTGAGTTGAGCTGGTAAATTACACAAACTGGTGAAATTATATGTATTTTTCGGGCAATGGCTTATTAGTTTGGTTTTCCTAAAATAAAAAATGGAACTGTATTAAAAAATTACACATGCATGTAATAATTAGATAAAATATTGGAACCACGGTTTCCCTTGCCCGGACACGGGTCACCGGGGCCCCCACCGGAGCCAGGCCTGGGGGTGGGGCTCGATGGCGAGCGCCTGGTGGCCAGGCCTATACTCACGGGGTCTGGTCGGGCAC
>JAAGVU020000045.1:18160038-18174320 GCA_011763525.2 Mormyrus iriodes
TGTGTGTTGATTTTAATTTTTTTAATTTCGTGTGTTATATTTAATATTTGAGGATCCGCGTTTATATATATATATATATATATATATATATATATATATATATATAAAAAAATAAGACACGCGTACACCCGCAGATAAACAAATTTGCACGACATGCTCCCACTCTGACACTGTTCGGTCACTCAATGCGGTCAAGTTAGAATATTTCCCTTGCTTTTTCCGTTTTGTCCAAGTGTTCAATTGTCGTCTGCGCTGATCAGCTAATTCCTCCTACTTAAACGGGCACCGCTGAGCGTGACGCCGCGTTAGAAGCGCGCCCAGGACTGTCTGTGCGGGACGGCAAGAACATCGCGTCTCCGGTAGCGACCGGGTAACACTACAGTTGCCATTCTTGACTACACCGAGATCAGATATTGCCAAAACAAATACGAAAAGGAAAACAGCGTAGGACGTTAATATAAAAAATCTGGCTTATCGTTTTATTGTGTACGCCATCGATACCGGTTAACGTAACGGCTCTGTAAAGACCCCGTGCGTGCGAAGGCAGGGCTGCTGCCAGATCCCTGCTGCATTCATGCCCGTGTCAGCCTGCGTGCACCCTGGCAGATCCCTGCTGCATCTATGCCCGTGTCAGCCTGCGCGCACCCTGGCAGATCCCTATCAGGCATCAGGCAAACTAGTAGCACTGCGCGCAACTGTCCGTATTCGTTACGCGCGGGAATGCACCGGCACATTGTGGCTCCCGGACGCTCGTTCGGCTGTCAGCAATGATGAAACCTCCTTCCTGCGGCGTGCTTGTTGTCATGCCTTACTTTCATTCGTGCAGCCTTTTCTTAATGCACCGTTTTTCAAATTATGCGTTCTGGACACCGATGATGTGGAGGTACTGGTGATCTTTACGACAGCATCTCGAAAATATTTGCACACTTAAGGTCGCGTTCCTGTGCACGTTTTTGCATTGAAGCGTGGCCTGTTTCCTCGGCTTTTGTTTATATAGTTGATGGGACGTCCAGTCACCTTCACGCCCAGACTGATGCACTTACCCACATTTTTAGCCTGACATTTTTTTATGCAGCATATGGCTTAGGTCTATTTATTCTTAGAATTAGACCTGGGATCAATACAAGTTCATAATCCAAGAGGGTACATAGACACCGTTTTTCCTTATAGTTTTTCCTTCGGTTTTACTTGGTATATGGCAAATTTCTTATTTATTTTGCTGTTTTAAAATATCAAATTGCAGAATGAGAGCAGAATGGTGGCTCAGCATTTCGCCTCACACCTCCGGGTTTTGGGATTCAGTTCCTGTCCCAGCCACTGTGTGCGTGTAGTTGAACATTCTCCCCGTGTGTCAGGTTACTTTCTCAAAAGCCTGAAGTTGCACCTTGTGTGTGTGTGATTGTGAGTGCATGCCTTAGTTCTGATGGACTGCTCTCTCCTGCTGGTGTGTCCTGCCTGGAGCAGGCTGTTCAGGAAAGATGAATGAATGAAAACTTAATACCGGAACACAATTAAACTAGCAAGGATTTTCAGTCATGTAAAGCATTACAGGTATAAGGCTGACCTATCCCATTTGATACAATCACTTTATCCGGTAATATTGTATTTTTGTGGTATGGTTAACTGGATTTTAAAGACATTTCTCTATTGCAGTGGCTAATCCTACACACTGGAGATACATCCGGTCAATCGTCACACTGTAATTATGTGCAGTTTTGTTTTGCACGAATCAGTTTCTTTTGGCATGAATCATTGCACAGGAGTTGCCCCCCGCAGCATGGGGCTTTAACAGGTGCATGGCCAGCATCTGTCCTTAGCCTTCCGCGAGGCTGTGCATTCGTACAAACGTACTGGTCCATTAACTCGTGAGAATGAGCCTCGGATGTAAGCGAGAGCAGTGCCGACGGAAGAGCTTTGAAATATGTCACAGAAATGAAGCCTATCTTTAGCGCTATCAGAGGA
This sequence comes from Mormyrus iriodes, assembly GCA_011763525.2. Lineage (NCBI taxonomy): Eukaryota > Metazoa > Chordata > Actinopteri > Osteoglossiformes > Mormyridae > Mormyrus > Mormyrus iriodes. Next base: position 18,162,001 of record JAAGVU020000045.1, read on the forward strand.
GACTTCACTCCTGAGGATAGAGAAAACTGAACTTATGTGATGGGAACACAGTTTGGAACAGGCAGATTAGACACAAAAACTGGGAAAGCAGAAGGAGGCGGCTGATTCAGAGGCTCACGTTTAGAAATATTATTTTAATGTGTGATGTATATATGTATATTTGCCAACATGTGTTATGAATCACTAATGCTTGAATTCAAAGACTTGTACAGGTGTGCGGTGGGTAGCAGTATGGCCTCACACCTCCTGAATTATGGGTTTGATATCCTCCCCCCACTATGGGAGGTCACATGTTCCCCACCTCGCACCCCAGTTTCCTCTCTCAGTCCAAAAAGATGCAGTTAGACAACTCGATGTCTCAGACACCCTTAATGTGTAGCTGTGTGAGAGAGTATGTGCCACGTGGTGACCTGGCATTCCATCCTGCCCCTGATTCATTTCCTGAGCTTCCTTGGGTAGGCCCTAGACTGACTGTGACCCTGTCAGAAAGATGGATGGATGAATTTATGTATAAGTAGCTCAGCGTTATTACCTCACATATTGAGGTCCTGCCCCGTTCCCATGTTTATAGGATTTACAAGCCCCCTCTTTGATTGTGTGGGTTTACACTCTGCTTTCCTTGCATAATAAAAAGACACACTATTCAGGTATTTGATCCAGAGTCACAGGTTTGTGAACTTGCCTTTTCTCTAGCTTCCACTCTGCTAAATTTACTGCCCTGTGTCTTGGAAACACTGGATGTATGGTTTCGGAAGACATACTCAGTGTTTTTTTTTTGTGTTTGTCTATTTACTATATTTCTTTTATATACTATTTTAAAATTTAAATCCAGTATTATATGTATAGAATGTATATGAAAGTACTTTGGAGATACAGTGACCTAAGAAGCAGGTTTTTATGAGAACAGTTGAGTTATTTTTATGAATATTCTGTCTGGGTGGTTAGATGTTTTTACATTTTCTGGTAGCGTATGAACTGCAAGGATTAAGTGTATGAGTTTTGTGCAGGTACCCTATGTGTGTACCTGGATGGATATGTCTGATTAGCATTTAAATCATTATTTAATCACACTAGTATGTGTGCTTTATATCACTATATGTATGTTTGTGTGTGTGTTGCTTGAATATGTGGTCTATATGAGTACATTTTTTATCATTATCCATGTATATCTTTGTGTTACATAATATATGTGTAGTATTTGTGGGTACAAACACGTATCCATATACAATATTTGTGTATGTAACACCGTATATAACTTGTAATTTTCTGTGATGTGTAAGCGATGCATTTGACTGTCTGTTGTCCTTTTGACTGTGTTTCGTGCCTCTCTTTCTCTCCCGGTATGCTGTGCCTCTCCGTGTCCTGGATTGGCTGTTGGTATTCTGAACCACGTTCTATGTGGTGATCTCTGGTGAGTATGCCAGGTTTATTTTGTGTTTTGCATCCTGCCATCTGCTGGTCAGTGTTGGAAAGAACCAATAAATAATTTTCTCATGGCACTTACACTGGTGATGAAGTATGTGTTTTCCAGATAATGACACACCGATTAAAGCTGACTTTTAGAAACTCGTGCAGTGTTCATTGACTTCAGGATAGAACTAGTAGGAAAGACTATAAAAATTGGTGTCAGCACAGACTTGGTTTGTGAAAGATTTTTGGCTGAATTAAAGACATCACTGCTCTAAAAATGCTCCTCTTTTTATACCAGACATATGGTTGCTCGCAAAGATCCAGCAGTAATCCTACACATTTCTACCATAGCAGTTGTCTGAGCAACCACTGGGTGGCAGCACAGTGCCAGATATGGGAAATGGGTGGTGAGGTGACTGCTGGCTCCAGATGGGGATTATGCAGGAATATGCAACATGCAGACTGGTCCAGAGAACAGCCCTAGAGACAGGAGCTGTGCTGAAAAATAGAACACAAAAAAAAATGGAAAAAATAAACAGGAAGCTGATGCAGCTTCCCACTAGGGGGCCTTATTATAGTGAAAACAAACCAGTAGTTTCATCCAGTGTGTCAAAGGACTGTTTCAGCCAAAGGGTAAATCACCTTTAAATGCACTCGGTTTTCATAATGGGAAATAGGAACACAAAGGAGACCCCTTCTGAAGACTTGTTTGCTCTGTGTTTTGTTAAGGTGAATACAAATCAGACAGTGTGTCCTGATAACTACAGCAATCACAGACCACTGAGACCACTGAAACTGCTGTTGGACCCACAAGCTATGTTCTGGAGCTTAATTAAATTTGTTCTTAATTAATAAAAGCATACAAAAATAGATACCAATACATGAAAAAATAAAAATAAGAATTATTGTACTATGTTTACATTATTCTGTAACTTTTAATTACTCAAAATACACAGTCCTGTGATTTCGGGGCATATGTTGAGCCTAAATATAGAGGAAACAGTAGGTATCTGCCATGACCCTGTCCATGATAAGTGGATGGATGGATGGACGGATGGATGGACAGACTAGTCATCTTTAGTCTTACAAGGGAGCTCTTACAGAACGACTTAATACCCAGCTTGATTGGGGATTTCTGGCTTTTATTTGTGCGTATGTGGCTTTAAAGCTAACGTACTCATCGTAATTACTTTTTATTGATTATTGTTTATTTAACGCTAACATTTTTCCGTTTTAACGCGGGCGTGTTCTTCCTGTTTTCCCAGGTTTCCCAAATTTATTGTATGATTATTAATTATTTAATACATGTATTTTTAGTTATTAACAGGGGGCGATGTTTATATTTAGCTCAAATATAAATGAAAGCGAAGAGGAAAATTCTGAATGAGCGGCACGAGGCAGTGGTTTATCGTTAATATTTTTTTTTAAATCGACTAAATCGACTGATTAGAAACTCTGGAATTTCATTTAAGATGTATTACTCGTTATTATGTACGCTGATCGCAGGGATGTTATGTTAAATGTTGACGTTGTTTCCTTTTATTGTCACCTATATGCAAAGCAGTTTAAAGGCCCTTGTTCGAGCAGCGACAATCTTACCGGTTGCCACCGAACAACGGCTGTCTTCACCGTGATTGGTCGACCTCGGTAAATGACCCTTTCCCATTGGACGGTTGCTGCAACAACTTTGCTTATTGCATTATTAGCTCCACCTTTTTTACTAGAACCGTAACATCAGTTTATAAAGAGGGACGGATAAAAACACTCATGTTATTTTTAAACACTGTTGTATCCAGTGTATGAATGAATTACTGGTCATAAATATTTATTTTCTGGTGGTCTTGCTTTGTTTGCCTTCATCGAAGGTACAGAGAACTGGAAAAAGGTAATTGCATCGCAGAGCATTGTGCTTCATTGATTTATTGTGTATTGTGGTGTGTTGATCTCAAATTTGTATAGACTTTTTTCGTACGTTCGGCGCCATTTTCGTACCATTTAAATGCCCGCCTGCCAGTTTCTGTTCAGTGTTTCAATGGGTGCATTAAAATATAACAATCGCATAATATGGTGTAGAGTAAATAGACTTAAAACGGGTTAATGAGTAGTTGTCTCGATGAAAGGCTAGCTGGATGGTGGATGGGGGAGGCATAAAGCATGTAATAAACGCGACGTAAAACAAAATGTTGCCGATAGATATAGTAATAACCCCAGATTAATTTTAATATGACTATCGGATGGGTTGTGAAACTGAACTGAAAATGGATGTGAACATTGTTTCACTTCGATTAAATAGCTCAGCGCGTGCGTGAATATATACAATAAATGCAAACAAATACCTTACACCTACTGTACAAATGTGTGCTGAAAACATTACGATCTCTATCTTGCGCAGTGCTATGTGAATTGTAAAATTGTATGTTGTATAATGAGTTGCAGTTGATTTTTCGACAATGCTGCGTTTAAATGGCACGCTATAGTTTGTCTGTCAGTGCACGGGCTTTGACAGCCACATGTTTTAATTGCAGCCGCACTGATTTACAGCACATCCTTAACATGGTTCGAGTTTCTTGGGTCCTTTCTTGGACTTCTACTAAACGGCTGCTTTCATTCCTTTTCGCAGAATCTGAGTGTGACTGCGTAGTGTGTAGTATTACAGTAAACGTCTAGCGGTTTAATAATCTGGCTGTATACTGTAATAAACTGGTCATCAATCATTTATATGCATATATGGTTGTATATTATACACAATATATAGACTATGCATATCTGTATATGTGTGTAAGGTTTATATTTCCCTCTAAGCTTATTTTTAATGTCTTAAGCATCAATATTACTGTTTGTGACTCACTGCCATTCTTGAACAAAAGTTTCTAAATGCACATGGCTTCTTCTCTGTCATGCAGTAAGATTTTTTTACAATCACTGGTATTGTAGTGCATCCTAAGAACAGGAGTAGATCTGCTGTAGCAGGCCTGGCTCTGATAAACTGGACAACTATGTAGAATGTTTGAAATTGAGTACGTTATCTAATTTCCATGGTGAAAGATGATGGTGATGAAACTAGATTAAACAGCTTTGCTTGCAAACACGTTGAGGCATGACTTCAGTGGAGCTGGTGAGAGTTGATGTCAGGAAGCAGGTCTTTTCCCTGGGGGGGGCTGACTCTCACACTTTAGTGTTTGTTTATGGCTCCTTAGTTCGCTGCATCCTCTGTAGCCTGCCTGTCAGTTTCCTAACCTGGCCAATGGCAGACACCACCAGGAGGAAGGTCAGAATAGGGCTGCGAGGGACAAATAGAGGAGATGAGCTTCCAGCCATAGTCAATAGACGTATGGTGCATTTAGAAATATGCATGTGTGTTTGTATGGTGGATAAAGAGACTCGGGTCGGTGGCCGTATGTGGGGGTGGAGGGAGGATATTACTGTTGGGGAAGCTGATGAAAGTGCTCAGCTGCACACACTGACCACCACATCGGTGTGTGGAAAGCTCTAATCCCGTGCTGGGATTATTTTAAAGCTGCTTTGCCCCTGAAGCTTGATTTTGGTAAACGGTTATGAAGAAAGAAGCCTTTTTGGAATTAAATGAGTTTATTTTGATTGGGCCTTCCCATGTGCTCGTGTGTGTGCCTTTGGGATACGGTTAGCATGCCTGTGGATTCTGTGGCCAGGAACAGGATGGTTAGACAGCCAATCATGTTGCAGGACACAGCAGTTGCAGTGGGTTGACAGGATGCTGTGGTTCCTGCTGTGTTCTGCACCTGTATGCGCCTGATTCAATGATGTTGGTCAGCTGCATGCCCAAGATGTAGCTCTCCCTGCTCTGCTGCTTGCCCAGAGATTTTTAGCCATAAGGTGTGCCTCTCTATACAAAGTCTCCTGCTTCCAACTAATCCATTACACAAACCGACTGGCTTCGCTGCTCTCCCAGCATGCACCAGCAGACACAGCTGCGTATATGCACATGCTGTCCTGTGCAGAGCCACCAGTCTGCTCTGTAAATGCAGCAAAGCGGTGCTCAAGTCCAGCTCTCGCTGGAACTGAAGCCCGAGAGAGTTTATCGGAGATGAGTTCATTAAGCTGGTGTGCAGAGAAAAACATGTACTTGATGTGAGCTCAGAGAAGGGGGGTGACAAGAGAGAGCATAAGTATGAGGCTACCTAGGGGGCGGTCCCCTGCCGAGGGTGCCAGTGGGCATGAACTTACAGGTGAAGGTGTTTGTTAAGAGTTACGGAGTGTTTGTTTGTATTGGAGCAGCTTTCAGGAGTGTCAGCCCTGAAATTTCCATTATAGGTGACTGTGTCTGCCTGAGATGTAATTGAAAGCATGGAAACATTTCTATATTAATTAAAGTTAATGTGGACCCAGGAGGGTCAGTCAGACAGTCCTCCCTCAGAGGGGCTGCAAGTTGTAGGATGTGGATGCTTTATGTCTGCGCCTACCCCATTCATTCCCAGGAACCCTGTTCCCCAGTCGAGGCAACAGATGCTCCCAACACCTGGACCGGAGAGCAGATTAAAGGCGGTGATGTAAATTAGTAGTTCCGCTGTAGCATGTGCCGTTGTCCCCAATGGGAAGGCTGTGGTGGATTTCAGGGGTGAAAACATTCAAATCTCTGCAGTGCTAGATCCGTGTTCCAGAATGGTCCAGGTCGTGATTCTGCTTTGTCTGATAAACCAAAGCCATTAAGAAATCAATGGGAAATATAATAGGTAAGTTTCACTGAATCAGCGTAACAGGCTCATAATCAGTTAGCCTCCTGAAATGGACTCTAAGGTGCCAAATTGAAGTGCTCCAAATGGGTTTGACTGAACGTTCCCAGCTTCCTTTTGCAATGGTGTCCGGCTTCTGCTTGTACCACCGTGTACCCGTTTTCTCCTCACTGTGGCCCCTCCCCTCCTGCAGCGGTCGCCATGACGACAGACGAGGCTGAGAAGCAGCAGTGTAGGAACGTCGGACCCAGCCCAGAAAAGGATCGGGGCCCCGGCGGGCCCTCGGATCAGCAGGACCGCTCCTCCCCGGAGGATCCCGTGCCGAGACCTCGCACGCGTGGCTCGGGGGGGCGCGGATTCTCTCGCCTCTTTTCATCCTTCCGGAAGCAACGGTCTCAGTGCTCCGAGGAGGAGCGGGACGGGCTGGGGAAGGGAGACAAAAGGGAGACAAAGCAGGAGCTGAAGGCCCCCATTGCAGACCCAGAGCCGGAGCTCAGGGCAGAGGAGGACACTGCTCTTGACTTGCAGTCGCTCAGCAGTGCAGAGATACAGGTGACTGGGGACCGCCCAGTTTTGGGATCTTAGTGGGAATACTGGGAAAAGGAAGTGGCATTGCAGTATGTGATGCACATACTTATTTTATGATGTGTGTGTCTATGTGTGTGTGTATACGTGTGTTAGCTGGTCCACGAGGACCAGAAGGAAGACCAAGACACGGAGCAAGACTCTCTGGAAGAAGGGGAGGCTGGGAGAGGGGGTCAGGAGGACGAGGACGAGGAAGGAGGCCTCCAGGATCAAGAAAGGAAGGAGGGATCCAAGACGCGGAAAGCTGGCCGCCGAGCGCGAACCATGCACTGCAAGGTCACCCTGCTGGACGACACTCAGTACGAGTGTGAGCTGGAGGTAGGCGCACAGTCCGAGAAGCCCACAGCATGATTGTATGTGTGTGTCTGTGTGTATCTGTATGCATGTGTGTGTGTATCTGTATGTATGTCTGTTTGTGTGTCTGTGTATCTGTGTGAGTATCTATGTGTGTATCTGTCTCTGTTTGTGTGTCTGTGTACGTGTCTATATGTGTATCTGGGTGTGTTTATAGGGCTTTGGCAGGAGTCTGCCAGCAGAGTACATATTTTCCTCCTTCCTGTTTTTACTTTCAGAAACACAGCAGAGGGCAGGATCTCTTCGCGAAGGTGTGTGACCACCTGAATCTGCTGGAGAAGGATTACTATGGGCTGGCAGTCTGGGAGACGCCCACCACGAAGGTATCGTATACCTTTAACAGTAAAAAAAAAAGACTGGCAAAATATATCTGATAAAACAGGTGTCAAGAAACTCTCCTTTAACGAGAGCTGGGAGAGAGCAATTACATGGACTATCTTTGGGTCCCCAAGGTCTGGGTTGGGAAGCACTGCATTAAGGGAAGAGCAGGATCTTGATTGGCTCTCCTAGTTTGGGTCACTCGTGCTATGTCTCCGTGCTGGCTGCCCCTGTTGGCTGCGGAGTTACAGCCACTCACAGAGCATTCGATGCACCACACTGCCTGCAGACGAGCACTCCAGGTTGCTGTACTTTCAAAGCCGCGTTTGTAATTACTGCAACCAGACAGAAGCGTCTTGTCGGTGTCTCTGCCGGGGGTGTCCTGACACGTCTCCGGAGGGCAGCAAGAAACTGAGCCGTCCCACAGCTAAGCGCTAATGATCTCCTGCACTCACTCACAGTACAGCTGTGCCGCACACGCACGAAATTGATTTTTATCACTTTATCGGTTCCTTTTAGGAAAGTCCTTAGTCCTGTCCAAATTCATATGCATTCAGGGTGACATGGAAATAGACCTCTAACCCTACTGCTCCTGTTTCCATCATCTTACATTTTGTGGTGGAGTTGGCTCAGTGGGTAACACCAGTGTTGGGGTTCGAATCCCACCTCTGCTCTCTGTGAGTGTGTGTGAGTTTCATGCTTTCTCTTTGTCATGTGGGTGTCCTGCCGTCCTGCCACGGTAAAAAGACATTCAGCTAGGATGGTTGGTTTCTCTAAATTGCTCGGAGCATGTGGTTGACAATGTATGCGTGCATGTGCCCTGTAATAGACTGGCATCCTGCCCAGGGTATACCCCTGCCTTGTGCACTATGCTTCCTGTAATTCTCTCCAGGGTGTGTGGGAGATGGATCTATTTCGTGGTCATCTGTATTACTACTACCCTTCCTCTTTAGTTAGTCAAACCACCATCATTACTGCTCATGTTTTCTTTGGGAGTAATCCAACGTTGGTCCCCTGCCAGTCCAACCTATTATTAATGCAGGGGACAGGGGGATGTGGCAGGAACAGCCGTGCTCCCCTCTGAAACTCTGAAGCAGCTTTTTCTTCCTGAAGCTCCTCTCTGTAGCTCTGAAGCTGCGCAGTGTTCCTTCAGGGCCCAAAGACGTGATAAAAATGGCCCATGATCTCTGAAGACATGCGGGCTAGAAATAGTTGATGAGTTGTTATATTTGAAATAATGAGAACAGATTAGCAGAGGTGTGATGTGTTTGGGAAACACCGGGGAGCTGACGGGAGCCAGAGGTCACCGGTTTGGCCTTCTGGGAGTTATTGGTTACAGATCCAGGGCTTGAGGGAGTTATCGCTGATTGTCTGCTCACGTCTTATGATGTAGGTTATTTTGACCAGTCACTTACATTCCTATATGCTGATTCAGATGGTGCTGGCCTGGAATCTCAGTGATCTGCTGTCCGTAGATGTGTGTGTCTGTGTGTGTGTGTGTGTGTCTGTGTTATGTATATGTTACGTTGTGGGGGCCACATGTCCCCACAGTGTGATAAAAAGCTTGCTATTTTGACGCTCTGGGGACCATTTTTTCGGTTTCCAAAAGGGGAAATTATAAAACTATAAAAATCTGTGACTGCAATCAAAAAACTAAAAATGTCATAAACCTTGTATTTTGTTTGGTTACTTATGATTAAAGCTAGGGCTGGGTGGGGGTCATTGTTGTCATTGTTTGGATTAGGGTTTTTCCCATAGAAATGAATGGACGGTCCCCACAAAGATATGGATACAAACGTGTGTGTGTGTGTGTGTGTGTGTGTGTGTGTGTGTGTGTGTGTGTGTGTGCCTTAATTCTTGCTTGGCATCTCTATGGAACAATACTGTTTAACTATCAGGTGATTCATGGAGATTTTTCGGGGGCTTTTGTGCCCCTACATGAGGTATAATAAACAAACCAGCAAATGTTTCATTAGAAGCTCTTTGTTTTGTGTTTTTCTTTCCTTATCAGACCTGGCTGGACCTCGCTAAGGAGATACGCAGACAGACACAAGGTTAGTGCCCTTCCATCATCAAGCTGGATGCCTGTATTTCACACGAAGCTGGCAGTTCGTTTTTTGGGAAGTTTGAATAATCCAAGCTTTTCTTTCGTAATGACTGCAGTCACATATGTTCCATCAAGTTGTGAACATGAACATCACCAGAGATGTAGCACTGTGTCCATAGCATTGGCCTCAGCTGTGAGAGCTGAAGTCCTGAGATGTAGCTAGTCAACTATCACTTAGGCTGCTGTCTGCTTGAATTATTGTAGCCAGTCAACTGTGACAATTTGTGTTCAGTCAGTCGCTGCACCTAGAATTATTAGGAAGATTACATGCTATGCTTTTTCCCTTAGGAATTTATGAGTTTACCTTCAATGTGAAATTTTATCCACCTGATCCAACTCAGCTGACGGAAGACATTACCAGGTAACACAGCTAAGAGCTCAGTCTACCTATGGATCCTGTTGGGGGTCGACCTCAGCTCTGCACTGTCCTAAACCAGAGGTGATCCTTGACCTCTGACCCGGAAGCTCTTCCCCTCAGGTACTACCTGTGTCTGCAGCTACGCAAGGACATCTTTAGTGGCCGGCTGCCATGTTCTTTTGTGACACTGGCACTGCTGGGCTCCTATGCTGTCCAGTCAGAGCTGGGTGAGTACGATCCAGACCTGCACAGCCCTGACTACACTCGGCAGGTGCGCCTTGCCCCGCGCCCCAGCAGGGAGCTGGAGGAGAAAGTGATGGAGCTGCACCGCACATACAAGTGAGCACCGCAGAAACCGGCCTGCAGTCCTACATTCACACACATGTGTGTCTGTAAATACGTAGGCTCCTTTATTGCTGAGCAGTACTACATACGCCTGAACGCTTATATTCTCAGTGCAAGTCTTCTATACCTACATTAGTTGACCTTCCTGATTACATCAGCATCTACTTGTCTGAATGTCAGCCCATTTTAAGTGTCTCTCTGTATGTATCTTTTACTGTCCGTCTGCCTGTTTCACAGTGTATCTCTGAGATTACCTATGCATCTGTCTTCCTGCTCTGCAAGCCTGTCTGTATTATTATCTGTCTTCCCGACCAGCTGACCGTGTCTTCTTCACTGACAGACTGTCTTCTTGTCTGTCTGCAGGTCAATGACCCCGGCACAGGCTGACGTCATGTTTCTGGAAAATGCCAAGAAGTTATCTATGTATGGACTGGACTTCCATCCAGCTAAGGTAGGGTCCATGATGGACATCGTTAATGGGTAGGAAGGCAGAGCTGGGGGGGAGGGAGTAGCCACTCAGTGTCAAGATCAGCTCGATAGCCTGTTTTTTTCATTGTAAACCATGATTAGAACCCCGCTGGACAGTGTTACTGTTCAAGGTGGCACTTAAGAGCTTAGCAATAGTCATAAGAATCATCATCGTGTTCTCTACACTCTAGTCAAATCCTTCGAGATTATCGCTCAGTGCGTATCAAACAAGGAGTTTGATGAACTCTAGAGCTGAAGTACCTCGTTGCGTTCTGTGATGGCAGCACCATGGAGCCAGAGTTTTGTAAAGCTTGTTAGCACAGGACATTGGACTGAGAAGTAGAAATGAGGTCAATCTGCATGAAGGCAGGGATTTAGATCAAAAGTGAAATTTGTTCATATCAGCGTTTGGTCGATGTTGCCGTCTAGTGGTACACATCTGTCATTGTGCTTTACGTTTGATTTGGATAGTTACAGCCAGCAGTAGAGAGTGCTTAATTGTTCATCGGTGGGTAATGCACAATTCTGCTTCCGTCTCAGGACCTTGAGGGTGTGGACATCATGCTGGGCGTCTGCTCCAGTGGCCTGATGGTCTACAAGGATAAGCTACGAATCAACCGCTTCCCCTGGCCCAAAGTCCTTAAGATCTCTTACAAGCGCAGCAACTTCTACATAAAAGTCCGGCCCTCTGAGGTATGTTGCCCTCTACCATTCTATCATACAACGAAGCGGAGCTTTTTAAGTAGTTCTGCTCCCTTATTTCCACATTTTTCCTTGACCCGCATCTTAAATATACAAGTATTATTTTGTTTGACTAGTAATTTTTCATTTGTTTTAGAGTCATATTTTTATTATTTACTCATTAGCAGCGTAGTGACTTTGCGGTCACCACTGTATCCTCACACCTCTATGGTTATGGGTTCAGATCCCTTCCATCATATATATGTGGAGTTTGCATGTTCTCCCTGTCAATTGTGTATCCTCCTCCAGTTTTCTCCTGCTGTCCAAAGATATGTAGGTCCAAAGACATGTAGACACGCATGTGCTTGTGTGGACTGGCATTCCTTCCATACCCTGCACTTCCTAAGAGAGGCTCCAGACTCACTATGACCCACTTCTGCATAAATGATTATGGAACATGGATGAATTATTTAATTGGTATAGTTGAGCACACTTTAACCTGTATATTTTTAACCTGCATGTTTTTAGCTAGAGCACTATGAGAGCACCATCGGCTTCAAGCTGCCCAACTGCAAAGCCTCCAAGAAGCTCTGGAAAGTGTGTGTGGAGCACCATACCTTCTTCAGGTACAAGGTCGTCTGCTACTTCCACAGGGGTGTCAGTCATAAAATTAGCACTGATGTCCTGAATGTGACAATTTACTATATGGGCTGTCGTTGTCATCTCTGTGGTGATGATGATTTATACAGGCGGTCGGTGTCATCTCTGTGATGATGATTTGTACAGGTGGTTGCTGTGATCTCCCAGATGATGATTTGCACAGGTGGTCGATGTCATCTGTGATGATGATTTTTACGGGTGGTTGCTGTGATCTCCCAGATGATGATTTGCACAGGCGGTCGGTGTCATCTGTGATGATGATTTTTACGGGTGGTTGCTGTGATCTCCCAGATGATTTGCACAGGCGGTTAGTGTCGTCTCTGTG
>JAAGVU020000045.1:18174420-18192603 GCA_011763525.2 Mormyrus iriodes
CACAGGCGGTTAGTGTCGTCTCTGTGATGATGATTTTTACGGGTGGTTGCTGTGATCTCCCAGATGATTTGCACAGGCGGTTAGTGTCGTCTCTGTGATGATGATTTAAATGGACCGCCTCTGTCTACAGACTCTCTTCTACCGAAGCAGCCACCACACCCAGGAGGTTCCTGGCCCTGGGCTCCAAGTTTCGTTACAGTGGGCGAACCCAGGCCCAGACACGCCAGGCTAGCTCCATGATTGACAGGCCTGCCCCCCTTTTCCAGCGTTCTGCAAGCAAGAGGGCATCACGGAGCCTTGATGAAGGTATGCATGTTTGTGCTGCTGAAAAATTTCTGCAATCTTCCTGTTTCCTGCTGCTAGACTCTGACCAATTTCAACTGAACCCTGAATGTGCAGAATGCCCTAAAGAGAGCACATTTTGGGGTAGATGTGTGACACTGGGATTGGGCAGTGAATGTCAGGCATCTGGTATGGATGGGATGAGCACAACGCATAAATAAAGAAAATAAACACAGAAAAACAGGAAATAAAGCTGTTCTTTCTGTGGGAGAAGGATTTAAAAACCAAGCTCACTTAGCCAGAAGGGCAAAAATGAAAAGAGATACTGCATTTTATTGACAGACTAATATCCTTCTTCCCATTCCTCATGCTCATGATTGTTCTGCACTCGCGGTTACTTTTGCTCCACTCTGTACCTCGTCTTTCTGCCAGTCACTCAGAGACACTTGTCTTTCGCTGTGTAGGATCACAGAAAACACTGTCTGCTGCCGTCTCTCTATTGTCACATTCACAACTGTGCTCTGTCCAGTGCTTTGTTCAGCATGTGACTCCCGCCTTGTGTCACAGATAAGCGCAGTGCCCAGGTCATGACTCTGTACATATCCTGCATTGTCGAACTGTGAAGAAGCGCAGCAAGATGGAGCTCCGCATGGCGTTCGTACAGGGATATCAGCTCTTCTTCTGACAAGACTGAACTGCCGCTCATATTCCTTCAGTGTTTAAATACTTAGCTTGAAACACCTAGAAAACAACTGTTCAGCTTGTTCAAAAGATTTTATGGGTGTTTTAGGTTAGTTTGGGAGTGTACTAATCCCACATCATGCTGCTCACAATATTAGACTTCATTCCTTTCTCAGCCTTACATTTTAATGTATTTTTCTCAACAACTTCAGCCAAGCACAAACCATATCCAGCAAACAAGAGGACAGAATGGATAATGCACCAGATAAGGACCAAAGCGTTTGTTTGTGTTTTATGGAATGTTGTTACCTCTCCCCCGGTGACATGTGGCAGATCCCTGTGTGAGGAGACATATGCAGTCAGATGGGGACGTTTAAGAATCTTCTCTTGTAGTTTACGGTTGGAGTGCAGCTCTTTCTAGGAGCAGCAGCCTGGTGGGTCATTGTGACCCATGGTGTTCATGGCACTCCCCTTGGTATAACTGAACAGCGTGGGACCAGCAGGGGGGCTATGAGAGGGATGTCAGGGAAATGACTCATCTGAAATTGGCAGGGGAGCTGCAGATGCAGACAAAGAAGGAGGACAGTTGGTTTGAACTGCTGGAACGTGTCCCCATAAAGACTACCCTGCCCCCTCCAGGTATGCCCCCCCCAAGTAAGGAGAACACCCCTAAGGTCTTGAGCTGTCTGGCACACTCACTTGCTCAGTGTGTGTGACTTAATCGCAAATGGCTTCATCAGCCAGCTGTGGCACCCTTTAGAGGGCCTTACATGCCTCCTGAAGTCATGTGTCCTGTTAGGGTGCTTTGGTAACTTGTGGTCACTCTGTGTTTTCATCAGTGGGGTCTCTTGGTGTCCAGCCAGGGGTCTGCTCCTCTGCCCAGGTAAGGCTAAGGAGAGTGGATCGCCGCCCATACAAACGGGTCGGCTGGGTGATGGGCGACCCAGAAGCAATACCCACATTAGACCCTGCATTCCGGCTGGGGGAGTCCACACAGGAGCAGCAGTATCAGGTGGAGGCGCCGTGGAGGACACAGTCAGTTGCTGACTGGATGCTTAAATTGCCAAACCTCAAAGAGTCAGAAGACTGGTTTATTTTGATGGACTACATTCTCCAAAGTCCAGGTAGATTGCTAACCACCATGTCGGGCAGAGCTTTGCTAACAGCTAATAATGCAGCAGTGACCCATTAAGTACCATTTGCAGCAGCAACTGTAAATGCTGTTTTGAGCAGTGTGAGACTCCATACCACGTTGAACAGTGGATTGCTAGCTATCGTGAAGAGCGGTGACCCGGTAAACATCATGCCGAGCAGCGTGTTGGTAACGACACTGTAGAGCAGCAGATGCTAAATGTTGTGTTGAGCAATGATCCGTTAATCGTCATATTGGTTAGCCCATCCCTCCCTGGCATTTGGAACCATGAACCACGATGTGGACCAGCAGACACTGAGTACTGTTGACTGCACGACGTTGATAGCTAAACGGAGTAGCTCACTGCTAACCGCCACGCACAGCGGCAGCCTGATAACCATTTTGTGAAACAGCATGATGCTGACGGCTAAAACCATCTGCAGCCTCCCAGCTTGACCAGAATGCTTTTTGAGCTCCTTGGAAAATCAAGGGCAAACTTCTTCCTGTAGGACGCAAAATGGCTTGTTTTGATATGCCACCTTGGCTAGAGCAGCTTATGGTGCGGGGGGGTGGCGTGGATTGCTTTGGTGCTGCGACTCAGATGGGGACCTTCACCTGATACTGTGCGTCCTGTAGCTCTGTGATGTCCTGTGATGCATCCACCTCTATGACCTTCTTCTCTGCAGCTCTATGGCAGGATGATTCATTTGTACTGTTGGAACCACTTCTGATGGGGTGTCCATTTATAGAATTGCATTGTAATATCATACAGTACATCAGTAATTCTACATGTACTGTGTAGCTTTTCATGCCTGACCCCTGGGTCTTGACCTCTGACCTACAGCAGTGGTGAAGACTCCAGATCGGAACACCCGTCCTGTCAGCGCCCCCATCATGTCCCCAGTGTCGCCAGTATCCCTCGGGGAGAAAGCCACATCGCCGTCAACCCCACGTGCTGATCATTGGGTGGCTCCTACTCCCAGCCGTCGCCCCAACCGCCTGGAGAACAGAAGGGCAGAGATCAGGAAGGAATACCAGGCGACAGAGTCCCCCAGAGCAGAGCTGGCACGAGAGGCCAAGGTACCACCATGCACAAGTAAACACAGACCTACACTCATTACACAGTGGGACCCCCATATCTGCTGCTTCAGTTATCTGCGGTTTACCACAGTTTGAAAAAAGAAAATTTAAAAATTCAAGAAGTAAATGGTTCATTAGTTTCAAATGGCATGGCAAGAAAATACAGGCTGTAAGCCACTGAGTACCCACAATAGGATAAATATTTTTTATCAAATACAATTTTCTCATGAATGGGTTATGTACAGGTACATGATACAAAGTTTTTCTTTGTAAAATGTGTAACAGTAGCTTATGGTTTTTCATTGTTCTTTTGTCCTTTGAATGCTTTAAAAAGCATGATTTTTTTTGCTCTGTTATCCCTTGATACATGATTTTTTAAATTGCTTTGTTTCTTCAGAATTAGGCTAAAATGGCGGAATCCTTTTCATTTGAGAGAGAGTACAGTGCTGTACAGTAGTGTGTAATACACTGTACAATGTACTTTATTATTACTGTATTCAATGTTGGTAATGTCCTACTGTGTGTAATTTATCAGTTAAAGTTTACAGTATATATGTACATGAAAATCACATTGTATATGGGGTCTGTGGATGGTTCACTCTTACCTCTTAGGCTGGTACTGTGGTGCTCGTCAGTGGCCCATACAGTAGCTGAATGCTTGTGTGTGTGCAGCTGCAAGCGACATCACGGCGGGAGAGGAGAGAGATCCACAAGAGCGCAGCTCCCGCAGGGGAGACACCAGCTCAGGTGCGTGCTGCTTGGCTTCTGGGGGGGGGTGGTGTAAGACATTCAGCATACCTGGAAGTGACTAGAGGCATATTCACAGATCTTGTCATGCATGGTTGGGTTGGTAGTTCATTATCTACGGGATAGTGCAGGACCCAGCTTGACAAACCACTTTCACACTTTCATTTAGGGTCACACATGCGTTTTAAACACCACCTGCGAGAAACTGACACAGGCCGGTGCTCGTATGGTCATCCGGGACCTGGTGGGTAGTTGGCCTCTTACTAAATGTTCTCTCTCCCCTTTCTGTGGATACAGCAGCTGCCGAGGCCTGAGACGGAACCAGTGCGCATGAGAAAGGTCAGATCACACTCTTCGAGGACAATCATCTTCATCGTTATACTGGGATTGCTGAACATGTGGTCCAATGTCTTTCTGGAGCCGTTTTTACCAAAAAACAAACCTGTGCTTCAGGAGGAAATGCTTATTTCTGTTTGTTTTTGTTGTTGGTTTGTCGCTTTCGTTGTCTCCTCCCTGAACAGGTTTAGTTTATCACATTCCTGTGAGTAGCTTGGTCAGTCACAGGCTGGGTCATCCATATTTCATGTCTATAAATGCAGCTTGTAACTTCGCTCCAACCATGTGAGCTGCTGTTTTCTAGATTTATGAATTGGTAACAAGTGCATTAAGCTACGCGAGTTGCCTGTGTAGGATGTGTGCGTCCACAAATTTTGGATTTTTGGTTTCCATTCAAAACTCAAGTGATTCAAAGGCTAGATTTCTTACTGGTCGATATTTATTGACTGACTTCTAGAAGGCAATAAGACGGTATCATCACTTTTTGTGCCTGCCTTGCCTTCCCTGACACGTCCTGAGTTTGCCTGCTGAATCGCCTCCCATTGTCCTCCCTGACCAATACGCCGCTTACCAATTATCCTGCAGTGCAGTTCTCCGAGATCCCAGTCATCATGCACCTGGATCATGATGCTTGTACCTTCTACAGATGTTTGGTTTCTCCAACCACACATTCATAATGTTAGAGTGCAACACGATGGCCATAAAATGGATTAGAGGATAGACTGAAAAAACCAACTGTTGCCTTCTTTTTGTTTTTCACAGAAAAGAGCTAAGAAAATAGAGGGTGAAACTATTTATATTCGCCATAGCAATTTAATGTTGGAGGTTTGTATACACTCTGTGCCTGTTGTCCTGGTGCATGCTCTGTGTGTGTGTGATGACTGCTGCCTTGTTCCATCTGACAGCTCCTTCTCCATCTTTAATAGCTAGCATATCCCCCGATTCTTGGTGCCTGCTTATTTCCATACCTTTCGGCCTTGTGTTTCTTTAGTTTCTGTGTCTTAGATCCTTGTGCTTGTTGTCTACTTCACACCGTGGTATGGTATATGTGACCTCTAAGTCTCAGGCCTCAGAACACTTTCCTGATCGTAATATCCCCCTGTGGGTTATGCAGTGTGTCACTCACAGTTGTGACAAATTCCTGTTGTTCATACCTCCTTGCCATGCAGGCCCCTGTGCGTCTTCTGTCTGGTTGGCTCCTGTTTCTGTCTGTATCATTCTGTCCTGTATCACTAATCTGGTTCTGCTGTGGATAAGAGCTTGTGTCTGAGATTTGCTTTGAGGTTTCATCATTTGAGTAGACTGTAATGGACATAGCTTTCTTTTTCCAACACTCCTATATCATTGCAAATATCCTTAAAGGATGAGTAGATACGGAGGAATGGCCACCCCTAGCCTCTCGGCCAATGATTGAGCCGTGGTGATTGAACTCGAACACCCTTGCTCGCCTTCTGAGTTTTCACTCTGTCTGTTGTCCCTGGCCCCTCCCCCACCCTCCAGGATGTGGACAAGACGCAGGGCGAGCTGATGAGACACCACGCCAGCATCAGCGAGCTGAAGCGCAGCTTCATGGAGGCCATGCCAGAGCAGCGGCCCAGCGAGTGGGACAAGCGCCTGTCCAGCCAGTCGCCCTTCCGCTCCATCACGATTAATGGGCAGCTGCCGCCGAGCGCCAATGGGGTGAGAATGCCTGCCTCTTGGGGGCACTCTAACACTTCCATCTACCCCAGCAGATGGAAGGGGCTTGCTTTTATGTAGCACCTGGCTCTCCCTCTGCATACCTGCTGCTCACACCCGTCACTGGCTGTGTTTTATGGTAACGGAAAGGTTTTGTGATCCACAACTTTGTATTCGATTTTCTAGAGCTTTCGTTATGGCAGGTGTTCATATGGCTGTGATTAGTGAAGTTGAGACAGCAACTCCTTAAATGGACAAGGTTAGTTTTAAAGGGAACAAGAGTATTTGTTGGTTTATTTGCATAATGGTGTGTTTTGTAGTTTTTGTGCTGTCAGGGTCAGGGAGACAGCATTTTGTTTGACTGCCTTGGACATAAATCAACATAAAGCAGCTGCTCCATGAGGCTGGAGTGCAAACAGACACGCAGTGTTTTAGCCGTGCAAGTTAAAGTGCAAACAGACACGCACCATTAAATCTCAGTGGTGTCTCCTGGTCACTCCTACCTGGACATCCCTCTCTCCAGTGTGTCAGCAGCTGGTGTCTCTTGCTTGTCTAATCCCAGAAAATGAGAAACCTGAGCCCCGTGGGGAGTTTATTGGCAGGAACTTTATCTGGCCATGGTCGACTAACCTTAATGTAGAGATTGGGACATCTGGTCCACTAGCGTTTGCTAATCTAGATAGCATCCATTATATTAATCGGTAACTCAGTAATAAGACTGATAATTATGAAGGGAATCCTGCAACAGCATGGTTTATTTCTTTCTTGCAGTTGACTAGGGAAGGAGTGTGTGTGTCTGTCTGTCTATCTGTGTGTATCTGTGTGTCTGTGTGTGTGAGGTCCAGGTATACATTACATTGTGGGGATCAGATGATAAACCTGTTATTTTGACGTTCTGGGGAGCATTTTTTCTGTCCCTACAAGGGGAAATTCAGTTTTATAAAAATCTGTGACTGCAGTCAAAAAACTAAAAATGTTAGTCCTGTATTTTGTTTTGTTTCTTATGGTTAAGGTTAGGGCTGGGTAGGGATTAAAGTTGTCATTGTTGGAATTAGGGTTTTGCCCATAGAAATGAATGAAAGTCCCCACAAAGATATGAGTACAGATCTGTGTGTGTGTGTGCAGGTGAAAAGCCTCTCTGTGTGTGTGTGCAGGTGAAAAGCCTCTCTGTGTGTGTGTGCAGGTGAAGACCTCCAGCTTCTTGCCGGCTGGTACAGCAGTGGCAGGTGTAGCTATGGCACAGGTAAAGCCTGTTAGCCGCTGAGAGCAGCCTCTGCTTTCTTTGTGGTAAAGAAAGCGAGCGATGGCGGCAGGCTGCTCTGACGTGGCCCCCATCGCTCACAGGGCTGAAGCCTCGCCACACCCCTCCCACCTGAACACTGCCCACCCTGCCTCTGCGTTTGGCTGCTTTGAGTAGATGGCATGGCTGCTTTGACCTCACACATGACTGCATGGCAGTAATGGTCATCTGACTTCTGTTGGTGAAGAGAGAAAGAAAAGAGAGAGGGAAAAAGGATGGATACAGAAGAATGGAATAATCAAACAGGGCGGGAAGGGGCTGCCACAGCTCCACAGCACCCTCTCTCTCTCCTTCTCACCACGAATATCTCTCTCGTCTTCCCTCTCCTTATCTCTCTGTCTCTACCTCATTTTCTATCTCTTTCCTTCTCTCTTCCCCCCGCACCCTGGCCCCAAACAGGGGGTGTGCAAAGACTCTCAGGCAGATGTACACAGTGTGAGTGCTCCCTCGTGAAGCTGGCACAGCCAGTGGGCGGGTGGCCAGGGGCTGGGTATTAAGTGCCTGGATGGTTGTAAGGGTCACACTCCCTCAGGTTTTCATGTTCTCTCCCTCCGTCGCTTGAGGTCACTGCTAGCCTGATCAGTTTGGACATGCAGAGCCTGTGACCCCAAAAGCCCATGACCTGAAGTCCATTCAGTATGGTGTGATAAGTGCCACAGCTCTGCATGGTGAGGCTAGAACGTTCCGGAATGGAGTTCTGTGAAAGCCATGGACCAGACGCTGCTCCAGCTCGTCCCCTGGCTAAGGAGCGCTGCCACCCTCACTGTTGTTTGCTGGATGTGCTGGAGCAACAGCCAGAGCCAGACTCCCAGGCCAGGCGCAGAGCTGTCTGGTGCCCAGTGGTTCCGCCAGTCCAAACAGGTGGGTTTTTACGGTGTCTCTCCCGTCTCCCGAGGAGTTTTGCCAAAGATCTCCACTGCTGCCCCACCTTGCAGACCAAACCAGCCATGTGGAAGGATCCAGTCCTGAAAGAAACCCAGCAGAATCATGGTATCCATCCCTAGCCAAAGATAAAATGAGCCATTATGCTGCATCCATAAAAACTCCAGAAGCCTGTGCTGCCTCATAGGGCTTGCAGCCTGGCGGGACCACTGTGTACATTATCAGGTCAGTCCAGGTTGGACCATACTAAGCACGGATGCATTTCACAGCACACTAACCACTTGGACACAGCCCATTACAGAACCAATGGCTATGAGATGCACTCATCCAACATCCAATCGGTGAACTGGAAGACGTCACCTGGCAACTGACTATCAGTGATGATTTCAAGACTATTAACTGCTTAATTTCCACAACTAGCAGTGAACTGAAACATAATGGTGCTTAAGCAGTAGGGATGAGCTTGAACTTCAAGGGATGGAGAGAAAAGTTGATTTAAGGTGCACTATGCCTGCTACCGGCCAGTAGTAAGACCTTACCTCATTCTTTGCACACCCCGCTCCCCTAGATTACCCCAAACCGCCTGCTGCCCTCCTGCTCCTCACGCCTCTCTGTGTCTGTTGATCTGCTACTGGACGCAGCCTGCTGGGCAGACCCCTTTAGTACGGGGCGCTAAGCAGAAGCCTCTGCAGAGCATCTCACCGGTTCCAAGGGAGAGCACCCAGGACGATGATGAGGAAGAGGAGGCAGAAGACCAAGAGGGGCACTCGTCAAAAGTGGCTGTTGCCATTCTGGATGACAACAAGCAGACAGCCAAGGTCTGCCAGTACCCCGTCATGCTGCAGCGGCCGCGAGTCTCCTTCCTGCTGTCCTGCCTGCTGCTAATGACCATCACTCTTTGGTGGCTGGTCTTTATCTGAAGACTTTCTGCTCCTTCACTAGACATCCCTTTCCAACCCTCCAACGTGGTCCGGGAAAGCTGACAACCTTCCATGGGAAAGGTTCCTCTGGAGAAGAATATGGTACTGTGACAGACAATGTTTTGATGTTGCAAACGTACTCAGACCTGGTCTCGTTTAAGTCTGTAGTCTACATGTAACATTCGGAGGAACTCGAAGCAGGTTTTGCACTCACAACCAGGAACCTATGCTGTAAGTCAGTGGCTCTGTCAATGGGAAATGTTGTGTTGCAGTCATCTGGATTAGAATCATAATTTGAAAATGAACTGGTTTGACTGTGTCATAAGAGTACGGGCCTTGTCATGAGTAACTACTCCACAACTCACTATATCCTTGATGCGTCTTGCTTGCCATTCCTTCTCTGCAGATCGTATGCAGACTTTGGCTCATTATGGCTCTTTTCTGGAATATTCTGCCTTGGCTCTGAGAAGCATCTGTAGAGAACCCTTACTTACCATTACCAACACTATGTAAGCTGCAAGCTGAATGTCCGTCACACTTAGGACATGCTAGTTCCTCTTAACATGAGTGTACGACAGCTTGGCATGGATGTGAAACCTACATGCGTGTCACACAAAGGTTGCCTGGTGCTCCCTCTTTCTGTGGGATCAATGGCCTGTGGTGTAGGTCTTTACGAAGAAGATTGTCTTAACCTGTCCCCTTGTTTGGACGTTTAAGCACCGCTTGTTTTTATCCTGTTGTTGACTGTATGGGAATGCAAGAAAGGGGAAGTAACTAATGATAAAAAATAAAAGTTAATGCAAAATATTTTTTATGGTACACATTGGTTTTTCTTTTGGCTACGATGAAATACAGTCAGGTGAGCTCTTTCTGATGCCATGGTTGAGCTGGTTGAGGAGGGTGCTGTCCTTTACCCCCTGTCTGTGTGTTGCCTCTTTACTGAGCTGAAGCTTTACAGTTTACAGTTAACTGTAATCACTACAGTGTCGCTCTTGGCATAATGCTGTATCCCAGCTGCCTGATACACCAAGCATTTCCCTTTCTATGATTAACACCCAGGATCATATGCATCAAATCGTATGCAGGCCCATGGTGGCAATATTTGAATTATAACTAAACTATTGTCTTGTTTACACTGAAAACAGATAGTAGCTGGACACCCAGGCAGTTACTACAGCTCACTTGCAGTGTTGCTGTGGCTGGATGGTATGTTTGATGAACAACTAAGGGCGATTTTCCACTGCACTTCAAGGTGTTGGTTTTCCCTGGCATAAAAGCTGGCACCGCAGGGATATTTTGTACTGAATTTGAAAAATGCCTATAGTGTATTTTACAGCTCGGGTAGTGTGTAATTTTAATACTAACATGGCATGTTATGCACATGTGATGCTCTCTTCGCAAGGACCGCGATAGTCAGCTAGGCTGAGGCTTTTTCATACCTTCGTACTGTCCAGACATTATAACGCGGGAGTTTTAAATTTTGCGAAAACCTTTTTACTCTGTCATAGGAAAAAAAAACTTAGTAAGCTTTGTAATTTTAATGATTGTTCCTTTTCAAGATAATCTAATATATGTTTAAAAAAATCTGTTTAATATTTACTTCTGCTACTTTTGCATGAGCGCTGCGTGTGTTCTGAGACATAATCAATTTCATCGTTGCTGTTCAAATCACTCCTAGATGGGTTTGTGAGAAATATATTTATTTTGAACTCCTTTTTTAATATAAATATTCCAGTATTTCTTACAACAAAATCACATCACAATATTTGAAAATTTCCAAAGTTTTGCAGCCCTCATATATTCAACAAAATACTTAATTTCTTGTCACACCATCCTGATCTTGTATCTGTTCTTCCAACCAGATCGCAATTAAAGCTTGAGTCTTTTCATTTGTCCACAAATCCCTTTTTTTTAACTTTGTTTCTCGTAGTTTTCTGAGTTTGTAATTTTTTTCTCAAGACGCTGGTTGTATTGTTTCTCAGATGCAGGCTATTTGCATAACCAGTCAAAAGAAAGCATTTTCAAGTTCCACCCTAAAGTACTGAAGTACCAAAAAAGTTCCCCAGCTGGTTTGGTACTTTAGGTGCTGGAACTTTTGGTACTGGTACTCGACCGGAAGTCAATGGAAAAGGGAAAGTACTGAAAGTGCCGTACCAAAAGCGCAGGTGCTGTGGAAAAGCTCCCTAAACGTGTTTGGATTTTGATCAGATTTTCACAGCAGATGCTGAACCTTACGGAGCCCCAGAAGAGACATGGAGGGGAAAAAAAGGTGGTTGAAAAAAAAACATGCACTTTTGCAAGATCTTTTCCATTACCATTAATAACTGCGCTGTGTCCATTTAAAGTAAAAACCTTCTGTACTTTAAACAGACACAACACAGTTATTAATGGTTATAGATAAGTATTGCAAAACCTTGCAAAAGTACATGATTTTGTTTTTTTTTCAACCACCAAAAACCTTGCACTGATTAAGGGAAATATTCACGCCATCAGAATCTGATAGTGCTCTGGTTTGTCTAGCCCTCCTGTTGTGTTCGCCACTGCTACCTGTCCACATTTACAGGTTCCATTAGCAGAGGCCCTTACACCAAGCACAGCCATATCGTCCCCTACATTTGCTTCTGTAGGACAGAGAGGAAATGATGTCAGTTAATTTCATGTACCAATGTTTATTACTGTCTCAGCTGTGGTATGATGCTGGTCTGATTCTCCTGCTCTGTCTGCGAGTCCCTGATTGCCAGCCTTCTGTCACAGGAGAGTCTAGTTTGCTCTTGTGTTCGTTTATATCTGCCCGAGGAGTAGGGATTTGAGATTGTCATTTGACATGGTTTGAAGAGCAGGTGCTGGTGCTGGGCTGGATCTCGCTTTTGGTGCCTTTTGAGAACCGGCCTGCGTTTCCACTGGTTTCAAAAAGGCACAGGACGGTAACGGTACAAAGGTGAAAGTTTGAGTAAAGTATACCCCCATATGAAATCTGTTTTAATTTTTTCCAATTTCTGTCTTTTTGGATTTATTTTGATCTGTTTTGGATTTTAAGTTTTTATGAGCCAAACTACAAAATTAGCCTTTTAGGAGAGAAAAGGTCTAGTAGTTTTCAGAGTAAGACGCTGAACTCTGTTTCTGTTGCCTGCATCCACGTTTATCTTCTTAATGACTGTATTTCTCCCCAGTCTGTATGTAAGTCAGTGTGTTTTCGCTCGTTGTTTTACCGCTGTCCTTTTACAGATAGCGCTGCTTAAAATTGAACTTTGCTGTCTACCTCATGATCTCTTCGTCACCCTCGTGCCAAGATATTTTATTTATTCGACCCCCAACATATTTTTAATTCATTATTAAATGTAGCCTGCATATCGATCTTTTGTTTTCCACAGAATAAAAAACGACGTAACGTTATTCCGCTGATAAGTGCTGGAAAGTTGTTTCACTGCTGGTACCAACAATATTAGGCAAAATTCTATCGGGTACTGATTGAATTTTCTGGCTGTGTGGAAGACTTGATGTGATAGCTAGTCCCACTTCTACTGACATTATGGTTCCAAGTTCTGAGACCAGCTTTTCTGTGGTGCCGTGCTGGAGCCAATTTTTTGCAGTGGAAACACACAGAACCAGTTCCATATTGGGAAAAAGCTGCATTGGTGAAAATGGGGTAAATGTCATCAAAGGAGTCTTGACACACCTTGCCTTGGAGAAAGGTCATGTGGGCTAAGAGTGTTCTGAGCCCCGATTCTCAGTATGTGTATGTGTGTGTGTGTGTTTGTGTTTGTGTGTTTGTGTGTGTGTGTCTGTGTACCTGTCACCTTGCAGTCGCCCCTGGTGAAGAAGATGCAAACTGTCACCATCTCTGACATCACCAACAACATTCGTGGTGATGTCACAACAAAAGAGGTCCCTATTGTGCACACAGAGACCAGGACCATCACCTATGAATCACCACAGGTAAGTGCTGTGTCTCTTGCCTGTGGTCTTCACTCAGAAATGAGAACCCGCCATATTCAGCATGTCATGTGATATGTATTGTGCCTCACTTCAATATGGATGTGAAAAAATTTGGGGACTGCCTGCCGATGGTGCTGTGATCTGCGGTGGTCCTGAAATGCAACACATTTCTACAACTTTACTAGGTGCTGCATGCATTTGAAAGAGGTGTAGACCTTGTAAACAATGGTTTCAAAAATGAGCTGCCT
The DNA here is from genome assembly GCA_011763525.2 of Mormyrus iriodes. Lineage (NCBI taxonomy): Eukaryota > Metazoa > Chordata > Actinopteri > Osteoglossiformes > Mormyridae > Mormyrus > Mormyrus iriodes. The sequence continues at coordinate 18,187,642 of JAAGVU020000045.1, forward strand.
GAATATTTTAGAGCGTGCATTTAAATTCGTGAGTTGTGAATTTTTTTAGGCAGTTTATTTCTAAAAAAAAAAAGTATTGCTGAATGCAGAGTTTTGCATAATCCTGACAGATGTATAACGCCTGGGAAACAAATGTGAAGAAAGGACTAATCTGGATCAAAATCTTTCCGCTGGAATGATAATGTCTTATTTTAATTAAATATAAGCTAACAACCAATTGTTAGTGACTTGATAGAAGAACAGCGACAAAAATATTTTGCAAAGACTGCTCCTCCCTCTTGCATCATTGCATTTCTCTTACCCGTCACATCTTGCAGACATTCTCTGCCTTTTCAAAAACATACCTCCAATAACCTTTCATCACCCATGAACATGGACACATGCTTCACAATGAATTTAGCTCACCTATTTTTGGAAGCACTGTCCTACTCGTTGGAGGTACACTTTTTTATGAACATGCCCCCAATAGGGATGGGGCCGTTTTTGTCTTTGGCCGCCACCTAGTGCACAATTCAAGCGGTGCAGACCACCCCAGTGACATCTCTCTTCACTACAGACAGGAGATAATGTTCTGGACCGAGACGGTGGTATTCTTCTGAGTGCCCAGACAATTAGCTCCGACACAGTCTGCACCACAACCACCACCCAGATCACCAAGGTATTGATCTTCGATCACCATGACAACATTGTGATTGGTGCTCTGGCACCTCTAGTGGCACTCATGAGAACCACAGTGAGGTTTGCCTGCAATTATAGGAGTTTTTTTTTTTTTTACCCCACAGACAGTGAAAGGTGGTATCTCAGAAACACGCATTGAGAAGAGGATCGTCATCACCGGAGACATGGAGATCGACCATGACAAAGTGAGCTTTGACCCTTCAGGATGGCCAGATGCAGCAATGCATGCATGGTGCTCTGTGAATCCATGGAAACAACATTACAGTAACTTTAGAGTGATGCACAAAAGCCAGTTTTTACTGAGCTCATATCTCAGTAAGAATATATCAGTTAGAGTGGTGGTCTAACCAAGAGTATGTGTGAGTGCAGGCAACATGAGCTACGATTGCGTGCGTGCGTGCGTGCGTGCGTGCGTGTGTGCGTGGGCATGTTGTGACTGCGTGCGGACGTGAGCCCTGGTCCTGACTGTCCTCTCCCACCCCCAGGCTCTCGCTCAGGCCATAAAGGAGGCAAAGGAGCAGCACCCAGACATGTCTGTCACCAGGGTGGTGGTGCACCAGGAGACAGAGATCACCCCGGAGTGAGACACACCGCCATGCCCCAGAATGCTCATCTCGCTTCACTCCATTACACCACACACACACCCTTACATCAGTCACATGGAGACAGATGTGTGTAAATTCCAATGCATGTCCATTTACTGTGCCTCCTATCCCTGCATATGTGTGTGTATGTGTGTGTGCGTGTGTGTGCATTTTTGTAGTTGTTACATTGTGGGGATCAAATTTCCTGTTTACCTGTAACTTTTGACCTCATGAGACCATTTTTTCAGTCCCCGGAAGGATAACCTTAATCTTACAAAAATTTGTGATTGCAGTCAAAAACTAAAAATGCCAAAAGTTTTGTATTTTGTTTGGTTCCTTATGGTTAAGGTTAGGGCTGGGTCGATGTTAATGTTGTCATTGTTGGGATTAGGGTCATGCCCATAGAAATGAATGGAGAGTCCCCATATAGATACACAGAGGGTGAGAATGTATGTATGTCTGTCTGTCTCTGTCTGCCTCTCTCTCTCTCTCTCTCTCTCTCTGTCTGTGTGTGTGTTCGTTCCCACCCTTGTTATAATCACAATTTATTTTGTTTCATTTCATTCTGATCTGCCTGCTGTCCCATAATGCCTCAGTTAAGTGTGGTGTTTTGCACCCAGCCCCAGCTTTCCTTGCCAGTCATCACATCAGTGTCCCCCTCCTTCAGGATTGCAGCCTGGCAGTATCGTCTTCTAGCTGGTCATCCGCCACCCCCCACCCCTCCCCCCCCCATAAACCTGCCGTAGTGCCTACTCTGGCTTTTACTTAAGCAAGTCACATGATCTGAGCAATCATGCTGCATCTGTTGATCACATGACCTTATTATATCTGACCTCGCCATTTGCTGTGCAGTCCTGACTGTGAAGCTGCCCTTCTTGTGGAGAAGTCAGCTGACACAAGCTCTCTCTTTTCTGACACTTACTGTGGATTAGGGGAGCAGCCTGGGAGTCTTTGGGTCGTGAGCAGAAACGCTCTGCCACTTCCTAAGTCCCCCCCCCCATCTGCTGTACCCTCCTTCAGCACCACATCTCAGTTGTAAGCCAGCACCCCCAGGCAGAGGACAGGGCACCATCCAGCGGACCAATCTGCCTTCCTGCTCCGATTCCTTGAGACATGCCGGAAACACCAGCAAAAATCCGTGGGTGGGAAAATCCCAGCAATGTGTCATGTCACATTACCTCCCTGCCTTCTCTGGACACTGCCATGGCATGGATCCTGACCTACAGCCTCTTGATTCCACCAGCGCCCTCTCCAGGACAAATGCTTCACCTTTTCTTTCAGTTTTGGGAAATTTTCTAAGTGTCACATGGGTTTTGGTGTGATGATTTTGTGATAGTGGGACTTTTTCCAAAGACATTTTTAATTGCTGAAGTTTGGCAAAGCACCAGAGAGAACACCAGAATCATTCCAGGTTGTATTAACTGCTGTGTGTTGAAGCATTTTATTTTCCCTTTTAATTTTTTTCTAACTGAGCAAAAAGTTTTGTGAATTATACAGAACTGGAGGTCAGTCCTCTTGATATTTGTTCATGAAGTTGTAGTGGTGTTTATAAAGATGTAGTTGTATTTATAAAGATGTTTTAGTGTAGTTTTTCCACAACATCACACAGGGAGAAAGAGTAGCGAGGCTGTACTTTCATATCTCTATCACAAGGGGGTAGTGTGTGTTCATCAGACACGGAAATGTCTAGCACTCTGGAATGTTACATGAAAAAAAAATACAAACTCGGGCCTAAATCGAACGAGCGCATAAATGGCTAAATGATTTTTCCTGTCCTCATAAAGGAAGCATGCTCCCCAGCCTTATTCACAGAGCAACATTATTACAGCAATAGAATATAGATGACCGTCTGGAACCTGCTGCCAAACTTCTTTCCTGTCAACAGGGACTGCAGCCTTAGCTCTTTGCTTCAGATGAGAAAAAAACAGAGCTGTTTATATCAGTCTAACTGTGAATTCCTTGTCTAGCCAGTGGTGAAGAACACTGAGTCATACAGACTACATGAGATTCAACAGCCAGATTCTGTTTTCCTGGGAACAGATTTTGGGAGTATAGCACATATATTTTTGCTCTATTTTAAATATGACACTTTTATAGGAATTTGTACAGATATATGATTTTAACTATTCAAGTGCTTTTCACTGAATAAGTCAGTCAAAAAGAGCAGGTGCTGAACCTCACTGCATTTCAAGGTTCCTGTTCCCGGGTCCCTCCTTTCATAGTCTGCAGACATGTGCATAGAATGGACATAACTCAATTCTGTTTTACTGAGGGAAAGCACCTGGTCAAGTATCTTTCAAGTTGGTTTCATGTGAAGGAATACGTTTTGTACCACAATCAGTCCAGGCAAAGAGGATGCATGACAATACGGCCCTAATGGCACCACAGGCACTACACAAGGGAGGAAGCTGTATTGCAGAGAATCATATATGCTACAGTATATGATAGGGAGACCGGAAGGGCACCTTATGGTGCTATTTGAGGTAGCGCATTTTCAAGTGCTGTAGACCATGTCTTTGATGATGTGGGACACCATGAATGTTGAGTCCTGTCTATAAAGGCAGAACACCATAGACAGGCCGTGGAGAGAGTTACAGCAGCCATCGTAGCTAAATTCTGTTTTCCGACAAATCACTGTACGATCCTTCCCAGTATCTGTCTGATCCTTGTTAGCTCTCACAGAGGCAGTGTCCTTCTCTCAAGGGACACATCGGCGTTGGTTATACAGGCTCACTTTGAATGTTGTGGTCTTTCTGATGTATTTACTATGATGTTTTTCCATGTATTCTGTCAGCATTCATTTCACATTGTGTTTTAGTGGGGAAAAATATTGCTGTATTGCTTTGGCTTTTTTTGTTATTCTTGAAGGTGCTTGTGAGCATGTCAGCAATGCTCAGTTCTCTTCTGTCAGTTAGACATGTTTTAAAGTAGTTTTTACTTATTTATTTTCCTTTCTTTATGAAGCAGGAGCAGAAATGATAATGTGCTCATGGGTGGGTAGTGAAAGGCCAGTGGCAAATACCAGAGTATAGAATGAATATTGAGGGCCGGCTATGACCTCAGGAGAACTTAAGTACTCAAGGACCAAATACTATTAAATGATAATGGAATGGGGCGGCACAGTGGTGCAGTGGATAGCGCTGTTGCTTCACGCCTCTTGGACCAGCGTTCAAGTCTCCACCTTGGCTCTGTGTGTGGAGTTTGCATGTTCTCCCCGTGTCGTTGTGCGGTTTCCTCCGGGTACTCCGGTTTCCCCCAACAGTCCAAAAACATACTGAGGTTAATTGGAGTTACCAAATTGCCCTTAGGTGTCCATGTGAAAGTGAATGATGTGTGAGTATGCCCTGTGATAGGTTGGCACCCCATCCTAGGTTGCTTCCTGCCTTGCACCCATAGACTCTGGACCCCTTACGACCCTGAATAGGATGAGCGATTACAGAAAATGGATGGATGAGTAATGGAATCAGTACCGACTGATTAGTTATTATTACTGGAGCACTGAATGAGCACGATAGAGGCAGCTATGATTACAGAGGTACCAGTGCGTGCAGTGGGTCGGCACTCATCGGTACACAGAACCTCTTTGTTTTTCTCTTTAGAGAACCAGCACCTCTCAGTATCTGCTGGTACTGAATAACAAGGGGAGTACCGGCACCTGGTACTGAATAACAAGGGGAGTACCGGCACCTGGTACTGAATA
>JAAGVU020000045.1:18192710-18216715 GCA_011763525.2 Mormyrus iriodes
TAACAAGGGGAGTACCGGCACCTGGTACTGAATAACAAGGGGAGTACCGGCACCTGGTACTGAATAACAAGGGGAGTGCCGGCACCAGGTACTTAATAACAATGAGTACTTGCACATGGTACTGAATAACAAAGGGAGTACCAGCATCTGGTACTAAATAACAAGAGGAGTGCTGGCACCAGGTACTGAATAACAATGGGAGTGTCAGGACCTGGTACTGAATAACAAGGGGAGTACTGGCACCATGTACTGAATAACAAGGGGAATGCCGATATCTGGTACTGAATAACAAGGGGAGTATTTAACATATGGTACTGAATAACAAGAGGAGTACTAGTACATGGTACTGAATAACAAGGGAAGTACCAACATCTGTTTTTCCCCACTTCAAGCACTGAGCATTACAGAATGAGTACTGAGAACCCAGCCATCCTAGGGCCAGTATATGACATAGTCAGGGGCAGCTCTAAGGCTGTATCAGTATGAATTTTCTGTCACTATTACAGCCATTCTCCAGTGAACCTGAAATCATATTGAACAGCTCATTCCCTTGTTTGCGTTCTTAGTGGATGCATTTACTTTTTTCAAGAAAGGCCAAATGCACTGATCAAGGACACGGCAGCTTGAAGCAGCATGGAGCGCCGCTCCATCCTCAGAGAACCATAAGGGGTGGGGCCGAGCGCCTGGGATGTGGCTCACTTGGAGCCGATTGCTAGGAATAAAAAAGAGGCCAGAGATTTGTGGTGATGTGCTGGATAATCTGTGTAAGTGATTCTATAGTAGTTGCACACTGTAGATAGAGCCTTTGGTTGCTGGCAGCGCAGGGCGCTTGACATGAATATGGTGGCTATGGGGACCCTCAGGAAAAAGGCAGCCGCGTTGACGGTCACGGTGTCATTAAGAGTATCAGCAGAAATTTAACACATATACGTAAACCCCCCCCCGGCAAATCCTAAAATGGTGCTGGCAAATTGCAATTTCAACTTGTTTATGAAGCAAGTTGTAGGCACTTCTGTGTACTTTTTATTATTCCAACTGTAAAACTACAGTTAAAAGATGCTAATCAGGAGTTGATTTTTATGTAACTTTTGGCATATTCCGACAATAGCACATGATAATAATATTAACACTTCCCAAACTTGGACCACACTGATTCACTCCAGCAGGACTGAGAGACTTCTGCCTGAAAATGTGGTCAATTATAGCCAGTTTTTTTTTATACATTCTGTATTATTATATATCCAAGGAAAATTTTTCCCTAAATCATTGACATATTTTTTGTACCGATATGCCTAAATTGTGGGTTAATAGCTTCTCATATTCCAGAGGTAGTTTTCATCCTATTTTAAATGCCATAGCAACACAGTATTTAAATTTGATGGTCTGCTCAGAGTGTGGTTTGTCATCAGCAGTGTTGCATTAGGCTTTCGCAATGCAGTGAAAACTGTGAAACGAATGGATTTGAAGTAATCCTTGTGCATTTAACCAAAATGTACTGTGTGCGGAATTATGAATTCCCACTGAGTCCCACAGTAACATTAAAATATGGCGAGAGTAATGCAGAGAGGGGCTTGTTTGAAACGCTTCCCCTTAAGATGCGTAAGAGGGAGGCTGGTACATTCGCGTTGACGTCATTGGTGTTTTATAGACAGCTCTGGTTGGCCATAATCTCAACAGGTCTGCAGGGGCGCCTTCCTGTACCTGGGCCCAGAAAATAGCTAGAACTGGCACCACTCCTTTGTGGGTCCTCTAAGCCTGCATGTGTGAGGCAGCTTGGGTGGTGAGGGCACGTATTACGTTTGAGCTTTTTTTAACTGAAATTTCTGCCATTTCTAAATGAGGACCTTTTATGATGTAGATTTAAAGCAGATGGCATGGCTTATAATGTCTGTCAGCTATTTTAAATACCCCCCCCCACACACACACACACACACACACACACACACAGCCCTTTTGTTTAAATATCCGGATTGAAGCTGGCGTTCATATATTTTTTCACTGCCAGAGTGAAGATGAGAGAAAGTTGTGATTTATTTTGTAAAGCTTTCTGAACATTTTGAACTGTATAGAATAGAAATGTAGCTTTGTATTCCTCACCAGCTTGTTTTCATGTCATAGATTTAAAAAGATGTAGAGTATTTTCTAACACCTGACATCTTACCTCTGTTGTTTTGGTATCCCTCACATACATTTGTGTTTCAGGTTTTCCCTCTATGGCAAACCCACAGTGACACCCGGCGCAGTAACCAGGAGTTGACTGTCATTGTGAATGTTTATGATCATTGTACTTTTTTCTTGTCTTTTTCTGAAAAAATAAAGTAATTAAACAAATAGCATGACTGCTTGCATTGAATAATATGGCTGCTGTTATTGTTATTCTGTGTCAGTATAAGGGATTATCTGGTTCAATTAGATATTTCTTGGCCCGTTTCTGTCTTAATTAGGGTGACATTTTCAGAGCAGTCATATCACATCGGTGTTAGCCTCTGTTTGATTCAGGTCATGTGACCTTTCCTGGCCGATTTGTAAAATGTGACCCTGTTTTTCTGTACCCCCTGTTTTCTCTACCTTTCCCTGCCTCATAAACTAAGGTTCAAAGTGACTTTAAGTGGCACGCTTCAGACTTCAGATGGTTTGATGAGCGCCCTGAGTGGCATCCCACAGAGTGTCCTTGTCCACTCGCCATCTTGTACTTTTCCCAGTTCTTATCGGGTCACTGCAGTTCATTCCAATTCCAGATCATGTCCCATGAGTTTCATTTATTCTAGGAGCTAAATTCGTAAGTGAGCAGCCTCCAGCTCTCTTCATTCTCAGAGTTATGACATTGTATCTCTTCTGATGACCAGAATTTTAATGCTGTGTCGTTCCTTTATTGTTGATTAGCCGTGGGTGGTGTATTATTCAGAGTGAAGGATGCAGAGGTGTTGCAGAGCACCTGGGACACCGTCTCTCAGTACATATATCCCAAGGAGCTGCTGGGATTATGAAAACAGGTGACACAGACGAGCCAAAACACTGAGATGTAGCAGCGAACTGAAGACTTCTCCAGTGGTCTTGTTCCCTAATGCTATCAAACGCTTTAATCTTTTGCTAGGAACATCACGTAATATTTTTTCAGTTGCTTTAGAAATACTTTGATCCACAGTCACTTAAATAATTTAGTCTTGCCTTTGCCCATTTCTACATGCCCGTCACTGGAGAGGCTTCAGATTAAAAGGCTTAGTACAATAACTGGTCCGCAACCCAGATTTGTGACTGCTAGGTCACCTGCTGTCCATTGTTGTTTTTTTTTTAAACTCAAGCATGTTTTTCTTGAGTATCTTGATGGAACTTCCTGTTTCCTGCAGGACATTAATCTCTGGAACAAAGTGCCTTATGGAGGTCTATGAAAAGCTGATACCCCAGTAGTCTAGATGGAATTGGCCCTATTTTGAGTGGTTACTATAAATGGAAATTCTCTGGTGCAGCTCTTTTGTGCTGTATGTTGTCCCCCTGTGAACATGCATGTAACCGTCTGCAGTGAAAGTGATGTAAGACTGCTAATCAAGCAGAGGTAATAGACCTCACACACTTGGGATCCTAAAATGATTAGGATCACGGCAAGGGTGGAAATAGCGTCTCCTGTGTCAGTCCCGCTTGTACTTATCAGTTTTGGTACACCACTTTCTCTTCGTTTTTTTGGAAGATAGCAAAATTATGCCAGTTTAATTAGGGTTTATTCCTATTTTGGCGTAGAAGTCATTTGCCATGGGTTCTATTTTCATAGCAGGTCTATACCACCCTTGTATTCTGCATGAGTCTAGGCTTTAAACCATGAACCAAGCACGAGTCCTGTTTTGGAAAAATGAGTTATCCATGCTGGCACATGGGCACCTGGAGTAGGCTGTCCACCTGTTTGCCCACACGGAGCCGAACTTGGATATCCTGTTAGGCTCCACTGGTGGCTGATCAGCCGCGCAGCTCAGGATATCAGAGAGCATTTCGCCTTCCTGTCGGACTCCTGCTCACGAAGCCAGAGGAGGAAGTCTGGAGGCGGCTCATTAAGCTGATCTTCAAGCTGAGGCTCTAACCCTCTGTCCCTAAGAGAGGACTTTATCTGGCAGCTGGAGGATTGTTTTCAAGTCATTAATCTGCACAACCCCCAGATGCCTCATCAGGTGGCAAATTGTCTGTGAGGTGTCACTCGTCCACCTACACCTTCACTGGAAAAACATCAGTGGCTCTCAATCTACGGCAAGTATCAGTGTTTTCTTATGTGACAGTTGAATAGTATCGAGGTGAGTTATTTATGTAATGACTAAGACTGTAATGAATACCACTGCAGGAAATGGCCTTGTCTAATACCTCTCTGAGTCTCTAGCAGAGACACCTGTAGTGAGCCTATCTGTGTCCTTATACTAACACCAATAAAATACGAAGCCATTGCCTAATGCAGGTATGCCTGGCATCTTTTAGGCTGTCAGAAGTTCCATGACAGCCTGCCCCGCTGGTAAAAGCCCCGTGTGACACATAAAATCCTGGGGTCCGCATGGGAATGGAGTAGGTGTAACCCACTTACAGAAGTGACCCGCTTGTCCTCCCTGAAAAGTCTCCATGTGATGCTAAGCCTCGCTCTCTCCCCGAGGCTTCTGTGTGATGCTAAAAAGCTCCCTCCCTTTCTCTCTCTCTCTGAGCTTGTGCTGCGAGTCCCTCTCTCCCTCCCACTCCCTGTCCCTGTGCCTTTGGCTCCTTCTCCTTCTGTACGCCTCCCTCAGGTTCTCAGTTTCCTCACACTCTCCCTCCCACAGAAGCCTTTCATCTGCATGTCCTGAATTATTCCAGCTCTCATCTACTCCCCTGCCGTATCACATCCTCCTCCTTAGCCAAGCTTCGCTCTGAGCACCTCCCTCTAATTTTCTTTTCCTACCCCACCCTACCCCATCCCATCACTAACCCAATGCACATAGCTCTGTATGACTGGCTTTCCTGTGCTAAAGCAGCCAGTGTCAAAAACTGCACCCACCCCCCCCGACACACACACACACACACACACACGCAACACCCACTCTCTTGGCTTCGTCATGGTTTTCAAAACAATTTTGAATGGCAAATTTTGTTCTAATTTTAGAGCATTTTAAAGGCCCTACCTTTAAAAGATTGTATTTGGGGCTTTATTTTGTATGTTCCCTAGGATTTGAACCCACCAACTTTGTGTTATCAGGATAGCGCACTGCTTGTCAAGCTACAGGAGCCTAACAACATGTCTTTAAGAACAGAGAGGGCAAATACACTTAGATCCTCAAAAGGTGAAACATCTTACATGTACCTGTGTAGCTGATGCTGGGAGCTATTTCACAGCAGGATAAGACTCCCACTGTGACTCCCTCTATGACTCCGATATGACTGCTGGGACTCCTAATATCTATGATTCTCTAGTCTACTCAGAGAAACTCCCAGTGCCACTACCTGCTTTCCACTGTGACTCCCAGAATTCCAGAACGAGCTGGCAGGCTGGCACTTTCCTGTGGGAACCATGCCTGAGCCCCGTAAGGTCCTGAGCAGATTTGATGTATCTGAAGCACAGCCCTTGCCAGGTAATCCCTAATATCGGCACAATGGCTGTAGCGCTAGGTTACCACTAGCACAACCTGAGCTGACAGGAGCAATCAGCCGAGACTGACTCAGCAAACGCACTCCTACTGCCTGCCTCTGCAGCTGCACTCGTATTTTTTGTTGATCATCTGAAGGGCTGAGACCTGAAACTGCTGTGGATGTGGGTGTGTATATGTCTATTTCACCATCTTTCTAAACTTACACATGGTTCATCTCAAAATATAGAATGAGCCTTTTGAATGAACAGAGCAGTCTTCGCCATCTTGTTGCTGAGGCCATCGTTACATACGGCGCATCCCTGCCTCCTCAGGAACAGGACACACTCCCTCTGTCTCTGAACCATGTGACCCAGGGGGTGGGACAGGTGGTGTCAGATGTAACATGCTGATAAGGGGGGGGGGGGGGGGAGACATGCGGACTTTTGTTTTCTCCTGGTGCCTTGCAACAATCTGATTCCAAGGCAAATAATATTACAGAGAAAACCGTACTAATCCCTGTGTTGAATTCAAAGCAAACCGAGGTTTAAATATTTAAACGGTTATCCAGTATTCCTGCACGGTAAGATAAGGTTTACCATCTAAGTCAAAATGTTACCCCAGAAAGGTATTGAAGGCTTCTTGCAACAGCAAATGACTGTATACTTCAAACTCACGCAGCAGCTGAGTAAGAGCACGCCGATGCCAGCAATGGTTAGGGTCAGCTGAAGGGGAGAATTTTGGTGAAATTGTACATAAAAATAGGCCCCATCACAGTACAGGTGAAGCGGGAAAATAATTATAGACAGTGATGGTATTTTCTGTGACTGTAGCCACAGCAAGACCAAACTGGCAGCTGACTAGATCTGTGAGTCACAAACTGCCCATCTGGACAAAACCATGTGATCAAAAAACTTTCACATTTCAAGCCGTCATTCCATTCAACTCGAATCACAAAATGTGATGACTGATATGATCGGACATATTTTCTTCCTCCTATTCCCAGGAACCTACCATGACCATATCCATTCCAGTGACAGCCAATGAGAGCTCAACTAGGGACAGTGACAGAGTAAGCGATTACAAAGGATAAACGAATGATAAACGTCACTGAGAACAATGACTGTGAGACCGAAAAAGCACGACTCTGAGCTGCTGCATTCGCTGTGCTTTGTAAGTTAGCAGCGAAGTCACTATTCAGTCCATTTTGTTCATAAAGACGACATATTTCTCTGCAGTGTGTTTGTGCAAATAAGACACTCAGAAACAGTGTGACTCTAACATGGCTTACTTTAATGTCCTAGGTAGACTTATATTTGATCATTTAACCGGCCCACAGCTATTGCTTGGTATATAGAATAATTATTACACATGTACAACATGGGTTAAGAGAGACAAAACACAGACCCTTCTGTACACGTATTTTTCGGGGGAATTCCTCTCCTCCCATATCTGTATGAAGAAATCCTGCTCCAGGTAATGAGGCAGAAAGGGATGGTAACCTAAGTAACGCACAGGGCAAGTGTCCATTCCTGGTGACTGGAGCAGAGGAGCCAGCTCTAGGAGGTCACAGCCCGGGCTGACGTGGCCGCCTAGCACCAGGAACTCATAGTTTAATCCTATATCTCCCGGAAACAAACTGCCAAATCTATTCTTCTTTGGATGGAAGCAGGAGGGTCTGCATTTCGTTCCAGCTACTGCTCAGGAATTATAACTGCCAAACGATCCCACTTGACTCCCACCAGAGCTTCTGTTTATATAGGGCAATAGAGAGACTTTTTACACTTAAAAAAACACTCAGAAAAAAACTGTCAAACACATCCTCAGAGCAGTAGCTTTAGCAGAAGCAGAAGCTGTCGCACCCTTACACAAAATCCCATGTTTTTGCAGTAAAACATCCAACTGTATAAATGGGAAAAAAATGATATGTTGTTTTGGATTGAAGCGCTAAGCAATGAAATAATAACAACCATAATAATCATAATAATAATATTCTCATAGACACCTGATCAATCCTGCCCTCAGAATGGCCCCATACCAGGACAAACGTGCAGGCTGGATATACCCAAAGTGCCTGTATAACATTAACCTTGTTTCTTCCACAACACGTCTCTCGAAATGCCATAAACAGTAGCATGTCTCTTACTGAGAACACTGTTGCTCCAGCTAGTCCAGCAACTCATCCAGAGATTCTTGCTTGTTCTCCAGCCCCCAGTACCTCCTGGCTGTGCTGAGCCTCAGAGGAGGCCAACTGCGATGTTTCCGCTCCTCTGTGCTTTCCGCAAGACTGCAGTCCTGGTCTGCAACAACTGGCCCTGGTTCCCTAGGGAGTGCCTCCAGCGGAGCTGCCTGAATATCCATGATATCCTGGAGGCCTGCATCCTCCAGCCCTTCATCAGCCGGCTTCTGTATAACGTGACCCCCAGCTGGAAGAGTCTTTCTACACAAGCTATAGGAGCCTCCAGTAGGAGCCACGAGATTCATCCCTCCTTCATCCTGTGCCGATTCTCCCATGCTTTCGTTGAGCTTCAGTCTGGCCACATTGGAGTTCCGCTGTGGCTCCAGGTGGAATTCCACAGTGAGCATGTTGATGGAGGCCTTGCTGGGGTGGATCGAGGTGGGGGGTGACGAAGGCCTCTGGGGGGGCGCCTCGGTCTGGACGCAGTAATGCATGTAACTGCCACCACCTACTGTCTGAGACTTGGCTTGCTGACCTAAGTGGTGGACGCTAAGGTCAGCAACAGTCAGCTTGGTGAACCAATGGTAATTGCAGGGCTGGCCCCTGGGTGGCACTGTGGTGGAGATGGGTCGGGTAGGGCCACGGGCCTGGGCCAGTAGTAGGCGCGTCTCACGGTCACGGTTCTCGTACAGCACCGTGTTAGCACAGATCAGAATGAAGAGCCCTACTCCCATGATGACAGGGCCAAGCAGCCTCATGCGCGTGTGGTGCACCAGGCTAGTCACAGTCAGCATACCTCTGGCTCCCTGTCCCCACTTAGTGGCCTGGGTACCGCTCAGACCCGTACCCACACTGGCCTGGGTGAGCAGGGCTGTACGATGGGCCCGGTGTGGCCAATACCCAGCCACAGCGACCACCATGCCGGCCATGACCACAACGGCCCCCACCATTAGGAAGATGCCTGGTGGGGATTTCATGCGCAGTTTGCCCCGAACCGCCTTTGCTTTCTTCCGAGAAAAGCCGAACTGGGGTAGCTGTTGGCAAGTGGAAGTGTGTGGCACCTCCCCCCTGGTTGGGGTCCCCATGGCACCCTGTGGCACCACCCAGAAACACACTGGAGAGAGGGCACAAGTCAATGTTTTTGGCTTCGTGAACAGTTTTTCTTGATCTTCAGCAAACAAATTCTTGCAAGCAATAATAGTCTAGCGATGCGACCAAGTCAGGACAGTATTCCAGGCACGGTCTTAATCGGAAGATAGACAGGGTCTTAACTGCTTTATTGTACAGCCTCAACACAGTTTCCTTGGACAGTTTTGATCACTTACAGATATACCCAAGCGTTTTGTTTGTCTGCCTGGCTGCTGCATCACAGCAGTTTTGATGCACACACAGAGGTATCTAAGTAAACATCTAAATATTTTTCATAAGCAGCTGCGGTTGTCACTGTGCACAAACTATATTATAGGTGCTCCTATTTCTTCCATAAATTACTTTCCATTTATCCTTGTGCCACTTCACCCTCCTAGTGCCAAATATAATTACAATAATTTTGAAATCTTCTGCTTTACATTCAAACCCCTCCAGATGAGCTGAAGGACTTGCTTTTGTCTAGATATTTTTATAACTCATCTGCTGCACGTTCTGTATCTGCTTCCCACCTAATTTCTTGTCATCTACGTGAACTCTCCGTTCTGATAACCCATTTAACTGAAAAGGCGTCAAGGAGCATAAGGCTTGGATGAGTGAAAATTCATCACATTTCAAGGTATAAAACCGGCCAGATAAAATATCCTCCAATAAGTTGAATGTTTTGCGATCAACGTTACAGTTAGAAGAATATCTTTTCTTACATGGGATTAAATGAACACTGCCGTACTCACCTATGCGCTCCGCCTGTGCCCGGAGCCGGATGAAATACTCTTGTTCAGAGAACAGATCTTCGCTCTAACACTTGACCTTTTTCGTTTTATCAGCTTTTTAATTGTTTTCTCCTCGATGTCCTGTCCCCCCGACGCCCCATGCGATTTCAGGGGGCTCAACACAGACCCACTACTTGTGCTGCTCTATGGAGGACAGACGGTCATTTCTATTGTACCTCTAAGCTCGTAACCAGTGTGCGAAGTATTTTCTGTCATGTTCGAAAATTTAGGCAGGTTCCCTGAAAAGTAATGTTGTGCAATATTCCGATTCTGCGATACATTTCAAAAAGCCATCGCTAGTATGAACGGGTGATGTAACGTATGCAGCAAAATCTAAAATTCCTTATGAGTCCAGGCGAAGCTTTGCGCGCTGTGGCAACATCAGTCTATATCTATTCGTTTAGCGTCTGTCGTCCATACAGTACGCTAAAATGAATTAAGCGCTCATCTGACTGACTTTATGAAACAAAGCCCTTCCTTGTAAACCTCATCAAAATAATCGCGAGTGAAAAAAAATGTCAGGACAACCCAGTAGACATCGCCTTATTTTCCCGCGATGGATTTAAAGTTTCAACACATCCCGAACTTCTGCATAGGAAAAATCGTGCGCGCAGAATCTTTATATTGAATAATTAATAAGGAATTCGGACATTCAAAAACGGTTTCGATCGCGCAGAAGTTTAATGACTTAATATATTACTGGTGCCATGACAATAAACAGACGTGTGCCTTAAGTTTCTTAGTGAACGTGGAGAGTTAAGCATAGGTCAAGCGAAAGCTTACAAGACGTCTAGTATAAATGCTTATACGCGATATGAAGAATTAATGCATGCCCGCTTGATCGAACGGGATCCGATTTTGTGGCTTGCCTTACAGGTGTGAAGTAGCTTTCTGTCTCCCCCCAGCCATTTACATGATAAGATCCGATACTCCCCGCCACTCCGTGCAGCCTCATTTCTCCGTAGCTGTTAAATGAATGCAAAACGGCTGGGGGAGTGAGAGGAGGGTGGCGGATACCGAGGGAATCCTGCAGTCTCACGCCACTCTTTTTCCAAATTCCTCAGCTGGAGATGCAAAAAATTTCACATATGAGGATGCCGGAATTTCATGTGATATAACCATTGCATTCCAAGTTAGTTTTCAGTAAAACGGTTTTCCTCCTTCCGAAAGCGCCGTGCGTGCCCTCTCTTTACATATGATGCTGTCGCTTTCCACCCAAAATCTGCAGATCTTGCTCCAATAATAACTTGATTTCCTTACATTTCCTATGCTAACCATCACTTTAGTGGCGTGGTCAGTCACGTCCTCTTCGGCTTTACCTAATAATAACGAGATCATACAGCTAATTGTGTAATGTATTATGCAGTAGTGTCTCCCAACGAAATGAATACGATAAAACAGTTCGATCGTTGCAAAATATGTGGTCGTATACGAAAAGGCATTCATTGATATAAAAAGTATATTCAGCATATAAGCTTCTTATATGTAAAAGCAGGTATAAACACCCAAGTCAGAAGCGTGGCTACAGTCCGCCGCGAAATGCGTGCCCATGACTACAGCGATGTAGCTGGCGAGTATATGGCAGCACGCAATAGGTTTCAAACGCCAGAAGCCATGTGGACAGTGGAAAATGGACACACCTATTAGAAAAGATCAAAACGACAAAAAAAAGCAAATTTTGATCTAATGTGCTCTGATGCAGTACAGGATACTGCTCCGGGAGCGTGACTTAGCCCAGAATGCATTCATTATTACAATGTAACAACATCGTTTCAATTGAACAAATAGCATATTTTAAAATATACAGCTGCATAATTTTAAAAATATCAAGTTAAGAAACTAAAAACCACCCACTAAGCAAAAAGAACAACAATATGATTGTTGGACGAGATACGGCGATGTACTTAATCTGCAGAGAACGTTACATAAGTAAATCCTCACTGAGCACGTACAGTTTATATTGCCTACGCTATGTCTACAGACAAACTGACTCTATGAAATATTAAAACGAGCGACTGGACGTTGTTGTTATATATTCTTTTTTTAACACTAAAGGTTCCTGAATTTCTATATAAACGTTTCTATATAAACTCAGTACCGGATTATATAACATGCCCATCTTTCACACACCTTTGGAAGCTCTCCTGCTGGCATCCTTATTAGATACCCAAAACACATCAGCTGACTCCTCTCAAGCAGGGGTTCTATTTTGTGGTCTCCAAATTCTTGGTTAGGCCCAGCGTCCCTTGTGGAGAAACCTCATTTTGACAGCTTGTACTCACAACTTTCTTTGGTCGTTACCCATAGCTCATGACTACAGGTGAGGATAAGGATTATAAGATTGAGGATAGATTGACCGGCGAATTGAGAGCCATGTCTAGCGACTTGACTCTTGCATCACCATAATGGTTCAACTCAATGGCCACAAAATTGCAGTCACTGAACTACATGTTAGTCTTACCTTCCCTCTTACCCTAACTCATGAATGAGACTCCAAGGCACTAAGGACAGATCCCCTCTACCACACACACTTCCATCCATCCATATTCTGTAACCGCTCATCCTATTCAGGGTCACAAGGGATCCAGAGTCTATGGGTGCAAGGCAGGGAACAACCCTGGATGGGGCACCAACCCATCGCTGGGCACACTCACACACCATACACATCTATGGGCAATTTGGCAACTCCAATCAGCCTCAGCATGTTTTTGGACTGTGGGGGGAAACCGGAGTACCCAGAGGAAACCCCACGACCACACGGGGAGAACATGCAAATTCCACACACATGGAACCCAGGCAGAGACATGAACCCTGATCCCACAGGTGTAAGGCAACAGTGCTAACCACTGCACCACCATGCCACCCTACCACACACACTTGAAACAGGCAAATCTCTCTTTTCTGAAGGAGAACCAGGGCTTGGATTGGGAGGTGCCGATTCTCGTTCCTCTTGACTCACATTAGGCATTAATTTGCTGCAGGGTGCGCTGGAGCTCCTGCAGCAGGGATGTCACTTATAGCCCTTCATCCCAGGTGCATGTCCAGCCATGGTTGGTCCTTGACATCCTATCCATGAAAATCACAAACACTATAGTAGACACATGATATACCTTTCCCAGAGACAGGGGCAAATCAGCTGCTGCTGTGTGTGACTTTTACACATTCTACTGATGTAATCAAACTTTATCCTAGACTCCACCAACATACAGTTCAAGTGAATTAGGGGTAGGATGACCACCATGTCAGAGAGGACACTTTGAGCTACGTCTGGTTTTACAAATTACAACTGAAAGGCTCCTATGCTTGGCTAAATAGTTCAGTTTTTCTTGTGCTTTGACTGGTTTGTATCCTTGAAAGACTCATCCAGCTGTTTCATATTGTTAGTGACACATGCATGATTATAGGAGACTGACCAATCAGCACACAGAAAAAACTCAGCACTGAAGTGAAATCCAGGTGCTATTAATTGAAATGGTCATTTACAAATATTGTCCTATTTCAAAGCGTCCTATCTGACCTGGATTATCTGGTCACCCGGATTAGCAACTCAAAGTTGTTACAGAAGCGCATGCATATGAGAGGAATGAGTAATGTCCGATCTACATTGCACTCAGCCTTACCCACCTATGCTTCAGTTAACTGGATGGTATGGAAATTTTAGCAAACCCTAAAGCAGTCACTCTTAAGTACTTCAGTGTGACATCTCGTGGTTTAGAGTAGAAGTGTATCAGTACAATTGCACTACATAAGTAGGACTGGCAAGTAAATACAAATTGTACAACAAAAACTGTGGTGACGTTTAGCATTTGATTTCAGCCTAGACAAGAGCTCAGTGCCCACCCATCATTAGTTATGTAGCTGTGTGTGTTTCTGCAGGTCTTCCACTGCAGTCTAAAGACATTTGGGTAGAGGTGTGATGGACTGCTGTGCCATCCAGGGAATCCCCTATGCTTCCTGGGATTACCTTCAGGCTCATCACAACCTTATACCAGAAAAGCAGTTATGGAAGTCAGATACACTGATAGTTTCCAATTTCCTTGCATGAAAAAGCATCCATTCAATGTGGGGAACACCATCGTCACTGGAACCCATTGTGCTAGTAATTGGATGATAGTTCGAAGACTCATTCTAAAAGGCTTAGAGAAGGTTGAATAGAAGCAAACAAAAGCCACAGACAGGATTTTTCAGTATCATTAACAGGTATGTGAACATATATTGGTTAGGTAGGGCCCTATTTGTCCTTGATTATCAATGACGCACTGCAATATTAAAATTAGCCATCTGAGCCTTGATACAAAATAGTGAATGGAATCCATTTCCAGGTATCAAGCATTTTTATTTATTTTTTTAATAACTGGTAAAATGATTTCCACAAAGGTGAAAGATGCAAAATAAAATGACAACCCCACCCACACAAATGTGTACGAGTTATGCTTTTACAGTATGCCATACAAAGGTTGACATCTATTACTGTATTTTCAGACACATCTAGCCTATAAAAGTCTATGAAGCAATACCCTCTCAAACTAGTCTCACACACTTCATATTTTACAAACAACTCTAATTAGAGACAATGCTACTGAAAATAAGTTTAGAATACTCATGAAAAGAAACCTGGTGCATGTGTTTTAACAGACAAGTCAAGCGAGAGTGCTGTTACCCTACAGCAATCCTATTTATCAAAAAACAAAAATTGGGACCAACGAGAGGGTGGGGCAACAGCATAGCTGTTCAGGAGCGAGAGCGAGAACGGGATTTAGAGAGGGATTTAGAGGGAGAACGGGACTTGGAACGGGAATCTGAGCGGGATGCTGAGGGGGAACGAGACAGGGCTTTGGTGGGGGAAGGTGATCTGGACTTGGGTTGGAGCATGGATGGGGAGCGGAAGTCACCCTTGGCAGGCCCAGCACCACCCTCATCGATATCACTTTTGGCATCACAGGTCTTAGACCTAGAACGAGATTTCTTAGAACGATCCTTGTTGCCTGACCTGGACAGAGAACGAGACAGAGATTTCCTGGAGCTATCCTTATTTCCTGAACGGGACCTAGAACGAGACTTCCTGGAACGATCCTTGTTTCCCGATCTAGAGCGGGACCTGGACTTCCTGGTGCAATCCTTGTTCACAGACCGAGATCGGGACTTTCTAGAGCGGGAGCGGGAGCGAGACCTGGAGCGAGAATCATCCCTGCGGCTCTTCTTAACCTCCCTCTTGCTCCGCTTGTTGCGAGGGCTGCGGCTTCGGGAGCGGCTCCGGGCCTCATCCCGGCCGAGACGCTTGTCACGGCTGCGGCTTCTTTGGGCCCCGTTGCTCTTCCTCTTGCTAGGGGTATGGCTACGTGAGCGGGAAGCCATCCTGCCATTGGAAGCTAGAGTCAGCACAAGCGCCAACACCAATGGAAGCCAAGCCTCCTGGAAACAACACTGCTTTGTCGTCTCACACACCAGCCTACCTGGAGCGGGAGCGACTGCGGCTGCTGCTCTCGCTGTGACTGCGACTCTTACGGGATCGCCTGCTCCTCGAATGTGACCTGGAGATGGAGGGAGGGAACATCACCGTGATTCATTGATGAGAAATAGTTCTACAATTCCAGCCACGAATACGTACCAATTGCTTTCTCAAATTCATCTTGGGCTGGGTTCCATTACTCATACAAGTTACACAAGAAAAATTCCTTCAACCACAAACATGAAGAAAACAGAGGATACCGATTTAGCCTGAGCTACCTTCAAGAAAATGCAATTGCGAACAAGCCTTCTTTTCAGAAGCACTTGAAAGGGGTGACAAACTGCCTTACCGGGACTGGCTACGACTGCGGGAGTAGGACCGCCTGCGTCGTGATCCTGGTCTATCCTCAATCAGTCGGATCTTTCGGCCATTAACTTCTGTCCCGTCCAGCTTCTCCAGAGCCCGCTTCATGTCTGAGTACAGCTTAAACTCGATCACGCCCTCATTTCTGCGACCCTTATTGGTGTCGGCGTAGGTTACTTCGCCCGCCTGGCGCATGTAGTCCTGGACGGGGAAGACAAAGTCAACTGGGCAAAAAGCTAATCAATTTTTAGCTCGTACATACTAACCAGCACCCTTTTAATCCATATAAACGAACCACAATGATCAACTGCCATTTCCATACCTTCAAGTCCTGCCAGCTACAACGGCTGGAGAGGTTCTCTACAATCAGCCGGTAGTCAGTACGTGCTGGCGGTCCATAACGATCCCGCCCACCACGGGCGTAGCCTTCAAGATGACAGGGACAGAATGGGCACAGGTTAGAGATGGGGACAAGTCCGGGCCAGAAAGGTGACCTATAAACCCCAGCCTGCTGCACTTTAAACACTATTGTCCATTAGATTTTGGGAAAGAGAGGCAAAGGGCACAAAAATGCTATCACAGTTCTAAGAGTAAACCCTAACCCATCATATAATGAATATATGACAACATGGAGAAGTATGCAAGTCTAAAATGTCTAACAATAGATTTGTATAACAATATAATTTAGTGTTCAAGTACATACAAAATCTGTATGATTATAGCTCACTAATATAGTTTACTCACAGCCAAGGGGCCATCATTTAAGTACTTACGGCCAATTACAGTATGTGTCCTAGTGCACATTTTGAGACAAATGAAACGAAATCAAAAAAGCTGTTTAGCACCTATAAGAACTGAACCCCCATCTGACCCTATCCCCCATGGCATCCTCACCACCTGGGCATAATGGGAAAAGCGGTCTTCATTCACAATGGCTCCCCATTTTTGGTCAGCCAGAGGCCCAGAAAGGTCAAAGAGCCACACGCTTGGAAAGGGACCCAAGGCCAGCAATAGGGGCAGGCAGTCAGTCAGCCTCAAAGGACTCTTTCAATTAAAACATTGAGGGTCTTTGTTAAATCTCTAGCGTTAATAACAGTCACATTTTTAAAAAAAAAAAGTTAATATAAAAAAAAAGAGAAAAAACCTAAACAAAAAAAATCAGTTATTACTGCAATAAACACTAAAATATATTAACGGATTCATCAAACCAACATTTCAATTTTTTTTGCGTAAAATGCACGTGCACACGTGACACCTAATTAATCAGCTTATAAATAATCATTAATCTGCTTGAACATTTTGTTTTGCATCAGGAGTGCCGAAGTCTTTTCCTGGGCATCATGGTATGGGCACCCGGGGCACAAGGCACATTCAGGGCATCTGGTGAGCAGAGCTGTGCCAGCCCAGGGGCACGGAAGCCCTTGCCTGAGCAACACAACATGTTCAAATACTAAATTTGTGGAACTTGACAAGGCAGCAGTCTGCCTCCCAGCTTCAGTCCTGGGAGGCTGCAGGGTACTGATCTCTTTCATTCCTGCTCAGTTCAGAAACCTTGATGCAAATACCTAAATACTGTTTATCCTGACATATACATTATATGACTAAAAGTATGTGGACACCAGCTTGTCCAACATCTCATTCCGAAATCAAAGGTATTAAAATGAAGTTGATCAGCCCGTGATGCTACCATAGCCTCTACTCTTCTGGGAAGGCTTTTTATGTTAGAACATTGCTGGTGCCATTCAGGTTAGCTACTTGGATCTGATCACCTAGCATCATTTTATGAACTTGCATGGCCTACCACTTCAACACTGAACTTACTCCCAGATGTTCTGACCTTCACAATCACTTCACTTCACTTGCTGTTAACTAGGCCAGCTCTAGAAGGGCAGAAATGTGGCGAGCTGACTTGTTGGAATAATGGCGTCATATGATGGTACCAATGGAAAGTCACTAACCTCTCCTGTACAACCCTCACTCTGAAGCTAGAGTTTGTTTTAGATGATTGTGTGGCTGTGTGCTTACTTATACACCTACGTCAGCATTGGGTGTGGTTTAATTCCTATAATTATTAGAGGTGTCCACATACTTTTGGCCATATAGTTAATGAATGTATATTTATTCAAATTTAAAGGGACTCTAGTTCCTAGGCAACTGTCCATCCGTTTCATAAAAGCAGTTCTTACACCTAGATACTTCCCCATAGCCCTACCCCACCCACCCTCCCTTAAAAAGAATGAAACATTTTACAGACCCTTAGCTGATAAGTAGCAGGAGTGAAAGGCAGCCAGTACTGCAGCATCCCAGGACTACAGTACAATCAGTGCTGTGCATCTCAGCCACCGTGTGCACGTTTGTGTATATATGCACGTGTGAGGCCAGGTGGCTGCATACTTACTTCGCCCTGAACCGTAGCTGCCATCGCGCCGGGGGCCCTTGGTGTGCTCCACTATCACGCGCTCACCGCACAGGTCTTTTCCGTTCAGGTCATAAACTGCATCATCAGCATCACGGGGGTCATCAAACTCTACAAACCCATACCTTTACAGGGAACCAGAGAGACCATTGAAAGCACATGCCAAACACCATGACCCAGGCTGGGAGATTCAACACACAGAAAATACAACTGATATTAATGGAAAATAATCTGAAACCCCGAAAAGCATTCCTCACACAAAATTATGGCGACGTTGGAAATAAAATATAATCACATCCAATCAAGCAAAACCTCACACCGAAACAACCATAAGCAGGGCAAGTACTGAAGCTTGTTAGTGCGCCGTAGACTGCAACCAGGTGAGTTTAGTTGTGTAGTATGTCACCATAAGCTAGCATTATAAAAAAATAGCGTGGTTTTTATTTTAACGCAAGAGAGCCGGGCACCAGAATTAGAATAAACCGCTACTTGTATTAAATACCATCAGGGAATTCATAAACCGAATGCACACAAGATTCAAGTATCTACGGCCAGGTACCTATGTCACGCTTGTCCAGAATGGCCGTAGACATGCGTAACCAATCAAACCACGGTTTCTAGACTCATCGCTGTGCCCCAACAGCCAATTAGATCACGGTTCGTAAACGCATCACTGTGCGGTAACAGTTCGGATTAACCATCAGCATAGGCCTATTTCGGGCCTCCCCGTAGTGCAGCAGTGAGATATACGTTAAAACATACACACACAAACATCCATCCATTAATAGGCGTATCAAAAGCTAACTGATAGTTAATTATATGCGTTTACGAAGACCTGGTTTAACGCTTTCCGCTGTTCTGTTACGTTGTTTTTTTTTCCACGCTTCGTAACTTAGTTTGCTGATCGCCCGACCCGCTACGACGCAGCGTGCCGTACGGCCAAACGCATATTCGACGGGATTATACGATTTACAACGTCACGCGTTGTAAAATTAATAATTGCGCCCTAGAACGAAGCTTGGCCAACGCATTAAATGTTAGCAGCTAGCTCCTGGTGCGTACGCGCAGCGATTATTCATCACAATAAGCAAAGAGAACATCCAGCTAGCGGGCTCGCTAACCCGCAAGGCTACAAGGCACCGCATCGGAGAGCACCCGCGAATCGCCCCTACCTTTACAAACAGACATATACAATATCTTTAAAAGAACTGAATTACGGTCATATTAACATTCCGTCCATGAGACTATCCTTTAAACTGCTTACGGCTGTCTGCAGCTGGCTGCCCCCCTAACAACTGGACAGGCCCATAAATCCAGGCCTTCACTTAGCCCGAAACGGGACTCTGCCTCGGCCTTCATTTTCGTTACCCGTTTTTGAGATCGACTTCCAGTATCTTCCCATAACCCTTAAAGAATTTCTCCACGTCCTTTTCCCGTGCACGGTAGCTCAATCTGCCGATGTAAACTCTTGACATTTCCCCGGCCCTGGCTTCACGCAGCCCCCCTTTACACGCTATCAAAACACACGGTCCGGCCGAAGAGCGCATAGACGATAAGCGCCCTCCCCCTTTAGACGACATCTCAGGGGGCGTGGCTTCCACTACAGAGCGCTAATTATTACAGTTTGCAGGTACAATGTCTTTATTTTGCGAGACAGACAATATATTCCTCATACTTGCTATTTTGTTAGTACTGGTTCGGTTTATTTAAATTTTAGTATAATTTTTCAGTAGTATTTGGATCATTTTTAGAAAATCTCTAAAAATATATTTGTGTGGTATAAAAACCTGATACCTTGGCGGACTGTTATTCAGTGTTAAAGGGTCTTTAATTCTCGACTCACAGTGTGAAATTTCCGCGTATACTCTTCATAATATATATGTCCTCTAACCGTTATGCTATGACACAGACCTACTAGACTCTCAGTTACAATACTAAATAATGCCTTAGTCTGTACTTGCTGCTTTACAGTTGTGCTTTAATGTTAATAAGTATTCCTTGCAATCGTTTTAGGCCTACTAATATGCTAACTATAAAATAAATCTGAACATAAACACTGTATGACTGATACATGGCTGGATTGTTTTAAATCTGAAGAACACAATGTTTCATTTCCTAATTTCTGCTTGTAATTTCTAAGGGCGTATATATGGGAATGGACGGCAGAGGCACGTCCCTGCCAGTACTATGGGAATACCTTGTGTGCTTGGGGGGCCAAGGGTTTCGGGGTTAATTTGGTCTCTACCAGTGCTGAAACCAGACATAGGCCCTTGCTTCAATATACGACATTTTTCTTATTCCGTAATCACAGCGTAAAAAGGTAACATCTCATAAGAAAACTGACTCATACAGACGTAAAAGGATGTTAATACTCATTGCCAAGTATAGCTTTGTAGAGTATTTCGGTCCAACAAATCCATAGGTCTAGTTGTAATATCCATAGGCAATTACTAGATCATCCTTCTTCATCCATCCATCTACCCATCCAGTTTATTAAACGTAAATCATCCAGTTTCAACGGCTGTTCTTATAATAATACCACCACACGAATTGCCTGGCATTCTGGACCTTGTGTCCTCTCCTTCCTGGGACAAGCTCCAGCCCTCCCGCAATGATACCAACTGTTAAAAACACTAAAAGAGACCCGGTCATTCATTACATTTAGATATACTGAAAACTATACAACACTGTCTATAACAACAGCCCCGAATGTTGCTATCTTCCAAGTACATTAAAGGCTTTTTAATTTCACTCAATCACTGGCAGTCATTTTGATTATATATATGCATGAACACTTATTGGGTTGTTATGCTTGTTCTCCCTCTGTATGGAGTTTGTTGCTTGTGGCGGTTTCCCCCGGGTGCACAAGCGTATACGATGCATCGGATGAGGGTTCCATCCCGCCCCATGCCTTCTGCCATGAGCGTCCCGGGACAGGCTGCACACACACCGCGCACTGGACCAGCGGTTTACGGATAGATATGACGCACGTACGGTCACTGACGTACACCCCCGCGCGGAGCCTCGAGGCGGCGTGGGGGCGGAGTTTCCCGCCCGCCTCACAGTAGGTTATAGCTTCTCTAAAAGCGGAGGGGTTTAAAGCGTTACCGGACGTGCAGATTCTCGCCTCATTGTTGATAAGATGTTTCGCGTCCGTCGTGTAACTACAGCCGCTCGGTGTGGAAGAGATGGAGTGTCGCTCGTTACCCATCCGGAAAGCTGTACATACTCGTGACTAGTTGGCTTCTTCGCGGAAACAGCTTTAAAGTTTTAGCCACAACTGCGTTCCCTTGCTGGTTAACCATGACTGTTAGTATATTAAAGGGCGCAATGGGAGGATCGAAATGCATCTATTCACTGTTAGATTTGATATTTTCGGTCACTGGATTCTTCACGTTTTTGGGCGACATGGGAACCGATTTATGGGTCGCCAGTGAGTTCTTTTTACATGGAAATTTCATTTGGTTTGGGATGTGGACCTTTTTTATGGTTTTCTCGTCTGTCGTGGTCCAAACGTTTAGCTGGCTGTGGTATCAATACGACCGAAAACTGGAAGGTTTCAAAGCGAGAACATCTGCCGAAAATGTGTTTTTTGGCACTGAAAGATTTCTACGACTTTCTTGCGTTCTACACGTCTTTCAATTTGGATTTCTCTTCAGGTAACACACGCCGGAGAAGTTCATCTTTAAGTGATGCGCAGTACAAGTGTTTTGCTGTTACTTTTAAAATATGAGAGTTCGTTAATTTGGCCTCATACTTAGCCATCCGTTCACAAACATCCGTCTGTTAGTTTAGCCGTTATTTTTTAGTAATTTAGGCTATTTAATCATGGTCTGCGTTTTTACGTGGTACTTTCGGGTCTGAACCTCTCAAGACGGAGAAATCTTAGCTGGAGCTAGTTAATTTAATTCAAGTTGGTTAACTGCAAGGAACTTATAAAGCATGTATTTACTAAATTTTCCAGCTACCTACAAATTCTTGATTCTTTCAGTCATAATCTGTTATTTATTTTTTCATATTCTGTGATTATCATTCACGTGTAAATCGTTTAACTTTTCTTCATTGTGTAAGAACTGCACAGAAATTGTCAAACAGGCTGGCATTGTAGTGTAATATTTTAATACTGTAGTTAAACTTAAGAAAGCATGTCGAACGTAGGAAAAACACTCATGTTGTGATATTGTCACTTATGCAATTGATGGAGTGCGTAATGTGTGGGCGTCTCCATAGAAGAGTAAACCTATTTTAGGCATCCAGAATTACTTGATGACTGTAAAAAAACCTTTACTGGTCATGGTTAGAGAATGAAGTCTGTATCACTTCTGGCAGTTGTAAAGCTCAAACAAGATCAACACCTGCGTGAACATGTGAGAATTATGGTGTTTCAGCTTATTGGGGTTATTTTTTACAGGTACATCTCTGCAGTCTGGCAAGGTGTTCGTTTGCGGTGTGTTGGAGAGCTAAACTCAGACTATGTGCTGTATATGGACCATGATATCAGCATGCTGCGACTCATTAAGACGTTCTGTGAAGGTATCCCCCAGCTCACACTAATGATTTATATCCTGCTGCACAACAGCCATGTTGGGACCTTCCAGTGTAAGTAACACCCCCACC
This sequence comes from Mormyrus iriodes, assembly GCA_011763525.2. Taxonomy (NCBI): domain Eukaryota; kingdom Metazoa; phylum Chordata; class Actinopteri; order Osteoglossiformes; family Mormyridae; genus Mormyrus; species Mormyrus iriodes. The sequence continues at coordinate 18,215,221 of JAAGVU020000045.1, forward strand.
CCCACTGCACCGTCTGCTGCAGCAGTTTGGGGAACTAAGGGCGAATTAACTTAACTTCCTTATTTGAGAACTTTTGTCTGCCTAATGACTGCATTAAGGCCACTTGTGATAAAAGCATGTTGTTTAACTCTTGTCTTCTGTAGATATCAGCCCTGCAGTCTCCTTGGTTTCCATTGCCTGGATGGTGGTGAATTACCACCGCTCCTTGCGTTCATTTCTGCCTGACAAAGCCAAGCAGGGATGGGGTTCCTCCGTAGTCTACTTCCTGTGGAATCTCTTGCTGATTGGTCAGCGTATATGCAGCGTGGCCCTGTTTGCCAGTGTGTTGCCGTACTGCCTCCTGTATCACTTCTTGCTGCTATGGCCATCACTGGTCGTCTGGGCCCATCTGCAAAAGACGGCCTTTATGGACAGCACTTTTGGAGAGTGGCTGTACCGGACCATTGTTGGCTTGGTCTGGTACTTCAGCTGGTTCAATGTAGTTGAAGGAAACACAAAGAGCAGAGCTATTATATACCATGTCCTTATGGTCACAGATGGAGCAGTCTTGATAACCACATGGTGGTGCTATAGGGATTTAGAAAAGACACAGCACTATGCAGTGTGGTTAGTCTCTGTACTGGTTCTCGTTCACTTACTGGGTATCCTGGTCAAGATTCTGTACTACCGCTGCTTCCATCCCACACTTTCATCACCCCCTGCTGGTATGGATAGAGAAGACGTGTTGGATGGCAAGACCTTTTGGCAGAACCAAAGAATAGCCTGCCAGTCTAATTATTTTTATGCTACTGAACATTCATCACTGCTGACCAAGAATGTTAACAGAGCTGCCAATCTTTGACAGAAAGCTCTCAAACCCCCTATAATAGAAACATTGCGTTATAGTGAAACTTACTTGTTGCCTGGCTATTTTTATATTATCATAGGAGAAATGCTGCTACATACCATTTGAAACTTTTGAAATATGTATTTATGAAAGAATGTATTTCAAGCATCTTTGTGTGTGGGATTGTTTTATGTGAAATGAGTTTTTCATTATTTGCTATTAATGTATTTTATTAATGTTTATATTAGTGTATATATAGAGTGACAATGTATAGTAATGGAAATTTATACAAATGAAAGAATAGTTTTTAGGTTAAAGAAGGCCATGAGTATTTTTATTAAAGTAATTACCAGCAGCACAATGCCATTTGGTTCAAGAATGTTTTTGCTCTATTTATGTGATTCCTAAGCACTACAGTATTGTGTCAGTGTTAGGACTGATGAATTGCCTATAAAAGCCAGCATGTAATTGTATTGCCCGTAAAAGTGATATTATTAATTATTACTCGCCTTCTCAGTGAATGCTAGGCCTAAGCTACAGTGTACAGTTCCTAGAGAGGATGCAGAGAGAGGCTGTATCAAGGATGGGCAGCAGGCTGAGTATAGGAGCCTTGTGGAGGACTTTGTGGGATGGTGTAGAACCAACCAGCTGCAGCTGAACATCACCAAA
>JAAGVU020000045.1:18218266-18233792 GCA_011763525.2 Mormyrus iriodes
TATCCAGCACTATCCACTATACGAATGATGACTTCAATCTGGTCTCGAGGGTGCTGTTTGTGGCTCCTTTTGAAGATGGTGTGCCAAAGACGGTTGAGACCATACGGAGCCTGCTGTTCCAAAAACTCTGTACATTTGCAATAGTCTCGTTGCTGCTAGTCGGCTGCATTGCGTTTGTCACTGACCGTGGAGCAAACATTGCCGCTGCCCTGCATGGATGCACCAGGCTAAACTGCAATGCTCACATCCTTAATGTCATGCTGTCAAGTGCATTTGTTCCCAGCGTGTTGGCTAAGATCTCAGAGCTGTTTGAACTATTGACCAATGCAACCTCAAATTGACCAATGCAACAAAACTCAAGCAATCCACTGAGACCCAATGGAATTGAAAATAATGATATGCTGAATTCCATACTGGAACAGTATGAGGAAATCTCCACTTTACTGACGAACAATAACCAATACGAACAAATTGCACAGATCAGCACAGACACTTTGAAAACAGTGACTGCATTCCTGAAGTTATTCAAGGATGCCGCTAATGACCTCGAACCCTTACACTCAGAAGTCACTAGTATGTGTGTTTCACGTCTGGAAGAACTGATAGGGACGAGTGAAACAGCAACACCCCTCTCCATATTATGTACAGCAGGGGTGCCCACACTTTTTTGACTTACGAGCTACTTTTAAAATGACCAAGTCAAAATGATCTACAAACAATGAAAATGCTAAACATATATTTATTTATTTATATATATACCAAGTGTACTTTATATTTAAAATATATATTGTTTACTTTGCACAACGGCAGGAACATGTATGGCACAATACAATCCTGTACATTTTTAGCCATTACCTTACTCCAGCTCCCCCACTCGTTTTTAGACCCTTTCTTTAGTAGAAATAAATTGGAAGCCGCTAACTAGGTGATTTGTTCGCTGGAGTTTTGCAGTAGCTCGCGCGGTTGACCTAGCATGCGCGGCCTTGTGTTACAAAAGATGAGATCTCAGACTGGCTGTACTGTATGTCAATCAAGCGCCAAATGCCACAGTGGGGATGGATGATAGGCTAACAGCTATTTTTTTAATGACCCACACTACCTGTACTGTTGTGCACTCTGTGGCTCGCGGTTCACTCGTTTTTACGTTGCGACAGGTGTTTTTACGTTACGAATCTTATTTTGTGTTATATATTAATGTTTGTTCTGAGCCATTGTTTTAAGTTGTGATGTTCAGCAAGGTTGAATATATTTCTTTGAAATGTGTCTCAGGGTTTTCTTCTGTCTTTAAGCTGTTCTTGTTTATAATAATGTGATATTTGCACATCTGATTAGTTTTTGGCCTCAGTTTCTCTCAGAGAGATTTTTGTTGAATTTGTTTTTATTTATTCTGTTCTTTTTCTGCTGAAATAAAGCATTCAATCCCAACAGCAGGAGCGGGCGACAATGGTCAGAAATTTAGCGGGAGCGGGCGGTAATGGTCAGAAATTTAGCGGGAGTGGGCGATAATGGTCAGAAATTCAGCGGGAGCGGGCGTTAATGGACAGAAATTGGGCGGGAGCGGGCGGTAATGGTCAAAAATTCAGCAGGAGCGGGCGGTAATGGTCAAATTCAGCGGGAGCGGGCGTTAATGGACAGAAATTGGGCGGGAGCGGGCGGTAATGGTCAGAAATTCAGCGGGAGCGGGCGGTAATGGTCAGAAATTCAGCGGGAGCGGGCGGAAATGGACAGAAATTCAGAGGGAGCGGGTGGTAATGGTCAGAAATTCAGCGGGAGCGGGTGGTAATGGACAGAAATTCAGAGGGAGCGGGTGGAAATGGACAGAAATTCAGCGGGAGTGGGTGGTAATGGTAAGAAATTCAGTGGGATCGGGCGGTAATGGCCAGAAATTCAGCGGGAGCGGGCGGTAATGGACAGAAATTAAGCGGGAGCGGGTGGAAATGGACAGAAATTCAGAGGGAGCGGGCAGTACTGGTCAGAAATTCGGCGGGAGCGGGCGGTAATGGACAGAAATTCAGTGGGAGCGGGTGGTAATGGTAAGAAATTCAGCGGGAGTGGGTGGTAATGGTAAGAAATTCAGCGGGAGCGGGATTACAAAAATAGTCCCGCCCAGGGCTCTACCTCACACCTTGGGGACCAGGGTTCAAGTGTCTGTCATAGCTCCATATGTGTGGAGTTTGCATGTTCTCCCTGTGTCATTGTGGGGTTTTCTCCAGGTACTCTGGTTCCCCCACAGTCTAAAAACATGGTGAGGCTAATTGGAGTTGCCAAATTGCCAGTAGGTGTGTGTGCACCCTATGCTGGGTTGGTGCCTCATCCTGGGTTGTTCCCTGCCTTGTGCCCATAGCCTCCAGGATTGGCTCCAGACCCCAATGGGTAGATGGTACACATGCTGTGTTGTAAGTTGTCTACTGTACAAAGACAGATATAGTACCATAAGGAAATTATTTTTCCCTGTGCCCTTTCTAGAGATCGGTGGAGTGATTTACTGAGACTGAAATCATACTGTAACTTCTAGAAACAGAAACACATTTTACCTGTTTTCTTCACTGAAGCTTCTGCCTAAGGAGACCACTGAAAACCTGCATAAATTTGGTTGCATGTTGCCCTCATCATAATGCCATGAACCAGAACATGATGTATGATTGTTGAATGAATGAATTTACATAACACTTTTTACAGAGCCAATGGGGAGCCACTTCAACCACCCCCACTCTGTAGCCCCCATCAGTATGATGCGATGGCAGCCATTCTGCACCAGTACACTCACCACACAGTAGCTAAGGTGGTGAAGAGGCAGGAGAGAATCCACCAATTTTGATATGGGGATGATTAGGAGGCCAGATTCTTTTGAAAGGGCCACAGGGGGCAGTATTAGCCAGGACATCGGGGGTACCACCCCTACTCTTTCGAAAGATGCCCACGGATCTTTTATGACCTTAGAGAGTCAAGACCTCGGTTTTACATCTCATCTGAAGGACGGCACCACTTTTACAGCACAGTGTCCCCGTCACTGCACTGGGGCATTGGGATCCACACAGACCATAGGATGGGCTAACCTGTTGGCCACACCAACACCTCCTCCAGCAGCAACCCAGCATTCCTAAATGGTCTCTGATCCAAGTACTGTCCAAGCCCAAACCTGCTTAACTTCAGGTGGATTACCCAGTCTGAACTGCAGGTGGTATGGCTGTTGTTGCTCTGATTTCATTTGAAATTATAGCTCCCCTTCTCTTGACCCGCTCCATTATTGAATTCACTCATGCCACTTGCATTTAACTTTGCTTATATCCCGTTTATTGATTGGGTTCCACATATCACAGATTGGACATGTGGTCAGTTTTGAGTGATAGTGTGTTAATGATGAAAACAGGGTGTTAGTTGTGTGTGCCATTCTGGTCCCAAGTGCACCACACTGCTAAATGTGTTTTGTGAATGAGAATGTGTTTTGAGTTTTGCTAAATGGGAGATTCAGATTTGCAAATTGTGTCTAAGCAGATGAAGTGTTTAGTTTTGCCAACTGTTGGATTGATTCGATCAAGGAGTTTCGTTAGTCGACAGATTAGTTTTTAAAATGGGGTTTAGTGTTCTAGCAATTCAGAAAAACTGTAAGCAAGGAGACCAGCCTAAATGAGGGTGTTGTGGGATTCAACATGTGTTTCGGAGGTCAAATGAACCAGTTAAAAAGCAGATGCTGTTTAATTTGTGTTGACTCATTTAGCCTGTTAATTCAATATCTTCCTGCATAGAGAACCGTAAGAGGGAGGCACAACTGTTGGCCTTGTTACTGTGACATGTCACTAATATTTGCTGTACAGGAAGTTAGGGGGATGTGCTTCCATGTCTGTAGAAAGCTGGGGGCAGTGTGCGGCTCCATGGCTTAGAATGCTGGGGGCAGTGTGCGGCTCCATGGCTTAGAATGCTGGGGGCAGTGTGCGGCTCCATGGCTTAGAATGCTGGGGGCAGTGTGCGGCTCCATGGCTTAGAATGCTGTGCCCATAATCAGAAGGCTTCTGGTTCAAACCCTGTTTTTAGCAGAGTGACGTCACTGATGGACCCCTGAGCACAACATTTCATCTCAAATGTTCTTCAGATTTTAGAAAAAATAAACAAAGGCGTAAGTAACCCTTTCTCTGCATTCATTAAGAATTATGCTCCAACTGCCTCTGTACACTGCAGCTACATGGCCAAATAAAGTTATGGAACAATTCACTGTCAAACTGGATAAGTTTAGCTTTTCATTGATGCCAGTATGTTTTTTTAATTACACAAATCATTGTTTAGCAGACCAACATACAAAAACTGAAGATGTGTCATCCATTATTTAACATGAGACACTGATTTTGCAGTTTATCAAACCAATACCAAATGCGACCAGCATGTGAAGGTTTCTGCATTCAACAAATGAGCTACAAATGCGTATAAAACTCCAGGCAAACAGTACACAAAACAATTTACATACAGAAAAAAATCATCAGGTCAACACACAGAACAGGTTACTTGGCTACAGAGCTTAAATTAAACCAATACATCCAACTTGAAATAGACATATCAGACCTAACTGTGGACCAGTCTAAAGGCCCTGTTTGAATACTGTCTCATTCAGTCCCTTTGTGACTGAGGTTAAGTACATGTGAAACCCACAGTTACTCTAAAGACAAATAGCAATATGGATTTGGTGGCTTGGCCAAAGAGACGCTACTGCTGACGTCATCACCTACACTCCACTGCACAGGGTTCAGAGGTACCATCAGCTAAGGTGCCTTCTCTCATCTCAGTAAGGTTCCCAGCGATGTTTGACTGGGTAGATCTCCCCACCTGGCTGAGGTAGTGCTCAGCACCTCTGCGCTTGCAGGGAAGGGCAGGGAACGGGAAGGTGTACTGCAAACATACAAGTACAAATAGCGCTTCCGACAACGGTCCCCTGTGAATTGTGCTGGACCACCTGCTTACCTGCTATAGGACAGGTTAGGTTTCTACGGGTACTTGTTGCTGAAGAGTGATTGTCTGTGCCAAGAAAAGGCAGGTCACAGTATCCCAGAAACAGGACCCATATAAATGCCATTAACAGTCGTCAGAAACCGCAGAATGGAAAGGAAGAGCATGTACTATCCGCAGATGGGGAGGTCGACGTGGCGTCGCCCAAGAGCATGTGCTATCCGCAGATGGGGAGGTCGACGTGGCGTCGCCCAAGAGCATGTGCTATCCGCAGATGGGGAGGTCGACGTGGCGTCGCCCAAGAGCATGTACTATCCGCAGATGGGGAGGTCGACGTGGCATCGCCCAAGAGCATGCTCAACAATGTCCAGTTTCAAAATACACTGCATGTGGGATATTTATCAATTAATCAGCAGGACCAGAAAAAAAAATAAAAAAAAGCTTTTAAGGTGTTACCGTAGGGACACATTCCAGCACCAGTTTAAAAAGAAAAAGTTGGGAGGGAACAACGCAACATCTCGAACTGTATAAAGTTATTTCATAAGTACTGGGCACGTTTTCAGGAAATCCCTAAAAGACTGATATATGGGTTAAAAGGCACTATATAAATATTTACAAACACATGCATACTCAACTCACGCCAATACACAAGAGTACATAGGGTACAGAGTACACATTCTTAATGATCAAGCTGCTTGTATGTATGTAAAAATTCAACACGTTTCTCCAGGCTGAGTCTCTGATTAGGCACAGTGCTGCCCAGTCTTGATATCTTTCCACTGGTCACAGTCCAACAGCGGCTGCTGCCTGGACCTCTGACCACAAATGTATTGCACAATCAGACTGGATTTTACGTGTCTTACCACCTTGTTCCTTACAAACATATGTCAAACCATGGGGTTCCAGTATACAGGTGTCCACTCTGAGATGTGGCCATTCCAGTATGAAGCGTGTACACACACAGACACACAGACACACAGACACTGCATGCTTGAATCACTATTTTCACTAATGGAGATAATGGAGGGGCCAAAAGAGAATAAACCAGCATGTATTCTTAACGTCATGGATCAATCTCAGACAGTATCAAAGGAGACCGGACTCCGGAGAAACATCACACTGGCCACTGTTCACAGTCAGGGTTTAAATGCTGCAGCGTCCTGTCCGATCCCGAAAACCATTTGGTCACAAATCCAGTTCTCTAATATCCACGTGACCTACTGCCTTGCTAACACAGTGCAACATGGTACTCAGCTGTGTACATGGATCCGTTCAAGAACCAGACTCACATCTGGCAAGGACCTGGTGGAAATGAAGATTTAAAAAACAAGAACATTCACATTCATCATCAACATATTTTCAGTAAGTCTGTGTGTTTAAAAAAAAAAAAAAAAAAAGCATACATCCACCCATCCACATAGATATGATGGCACGCTTTACAAATGGCAGCCTAGGCACACCTGTCAGTATTTCACGAACACAAGCGCACGTTAAAACACTGTCGTACCCAGTCACTATGAAACCTTTGGTCAATGCCAAACACGTGGTGGATCGCAGCGAGTGTGATGCACCACCCCACCACGTCAGGGCCATGCCAACAGTAAGTAGCTTCTGTAAGGTAAGTGTCCAGCCTCCTCCAGTTCAGTCCCAGTCATACAATATGCCTGCATCAGTCAGCGTGTGGGCCTGAAGGTGACCATCACGGGGCTGCCCCTACAGGAAGTCCAGCTCCAGGGCTTGGTAAAGGGAGATGAGGTCTCCATGGGCAGAGATGCGCCAGAAAGGCATGTTATGCTGCAACAACATGAGAGAAACATATGCAGGAAACCAAAGAGGGAACAGTCAGTCAATGGCTCACAGCAAACCTCACATGCACACATCCGCGGGTGGAACACAGAGACACCTCACCTGCTTGGCAGCCAGCTCCTCATCACGCCCATCTCCGATCACCACATAGGTGACCTTCTTCCCAAAGCGAGACACTATACGCTCAAAGCAGCTCTCCTTCCCTATGGGAGTGAGGGTTGGGGAATCGCCCCAGCAGGGAATAAAGGCACTTTACACATACAAAGCCAAGACAACTGTTTCTTATCGAGTTACAGGAAGCTAGTTTTCCTACCTATTTTTTTTCTTATTTGATACTTTCATTAGACTCATTAATAAGAGCAGGTTCACTGTGTCTATGTTTAGCAAGCTTAAATTTAGAACAGCTGCTTCCTAAATGAAGAGATGAAGGTTAGAGACTATGCCCGGGGGGCACTCACCTATCTTAGTGGCACTGTAGATGTTCTCAATGGGGAAAATCTCTCCCAGACCATAGAGCAGCACCTTGGCCAGGGCAGGGACCAGCTGGGTGGTTGTGACCAGCACATTCACACATCGACCTCTGGACACAAAGGCGGAGAGACAGACACACAGTTATGGGTTGCCGTGCCAACACAGGCTGCTTTTGCACCTCCACCAGCTTCCCAAACGCACCGGGACTGAATAAGCAGCAGCGACTTGAGGGCTGTGCTCATCCAGGCATCGGTCACTCTCTCGATGTCAGTTTGAAGCCTCAGTAGAAGCTCCCTCTTCATGGGACTCAGCAGGCCTAGGGGGGCAAGACAATGTGTCAGCACTGCCCGTGCGCCGCCATGCACATACTGCCATGCAGCTGTCACTCACTCACCCCCCACATTGCCCTTGTAGCTGTTGTACATTTCTCGCAGCCGCCGGTACCGGAACGCAAGCTTGCGCATCCACTCCACCCCGCCCTGCATGCTGCCAGAACCTGGACCTGCACCACTGCCGTGGCCCGTGAACCCGTCCGCCAGGAAGTTATAGTTGCTGTGGAAACGCAAAAGGCTAATCCAGCATGGCACAATTGTGGGGTGGCCCCAGGGCTCCATACAGTAGCACATCGCTAACGATTTCCTATAGAAAACTGTGGACCAACATAATCCCCCATCACATGGCCTAACTTAAGAAGCTTGGAGTGTCACTGATGCACTGAAGGAGGATGTGACGTGCACAAGGGTCATGAAGCTGAGACTGACTTTACCTCAGGTCCTGCCCACTGTCATCCGAGGCGACATCTTCCACATGAACTTGATCGCACTCCTGAGGAGGTAAACAGGAGGCGGAAAACCCAGTGACCCCAACCAGACAACAATCCAGACCCTCCATCCCGAGCGATCAGTCATGACCTCCACCTCACGATGAGGAGTCACTTAAGGCTGGAAAGTCAGCAGATGCAGGTCAGGCTGACCACACATACAGACAGAGAGGATGTGACATTATCTCTATTTGTCCTCTGACTGGGAAACCTTAGTTTTGCTCCGAATTTTGGAGAAGTTGCACAATTTGCTCAAGTTCCAGTTTGGTGACATCACAAATACAAAGAAAGATGCATGTGTCTTGATTCTTAACAACCGGGACGCAGATTCTCATATTCTTGCCAAACTGTGCAAATCTATTCTGCCTTTAATTTGCAGTAACATCTTCCCTGCTTAAATTCCAAAATTGCTTGAACTGTCTGCATGTCTCCTAGTAGAAGCTAGGAAGGTCTTCCCAGTTTCATGGCCATAGACTCCCCCCACACAAATAAATGAGATTTTCAAATATATTTACAGCAGAATAAAATCATTGCATGTACAACATCTTTATTCTCCTCTACAGCTGAACACAACTGATGCTAACCTCCAGGTCATTGAAGAATAGATGTGTGTCCGCCAACTCAAAGATCAGCTCCTCCATCTGCAGGCCCAGGTTCAGCACCACAGTTGGGTCCTGGAAGGGGAAGGTATAATGAAACGACTGAACAAAAAGATGAATGTTGGGGGTGTGCATTTTCACCAGTGAGCTCTTAGATGACCTTGCCAAACTTCTGGGCATAGGAGCCAGTGAGTAGGGAATGGAAGATGATGATGGTTTCATCCAGGTCCCATAGAAAGATGCGCTGCAACAAAAAATGTAATTAGGACAGAAGTTCCTTTAATATAGATGCACACACTTATCATAGAAACACATACCTCCAGGTCACTGTCAGTCGACTGAGCGTTCTCGGACTTCCGGCCCTTGCCTTTCGCCTTGCCTGTACTGTTCCGGCATCCTCCCTCCTCACGGTCCTGGCCACCTGCAGGGGGTACCACTGCTACTGGCGAATCTGCAGGAGAGAAGACAAAACATACAGCATATTGTCCATTCAGCTCATCCCACTCCTGTGAATACATATTAAGCTGATTTATTTTACTAGGCACACAGCACCAAAGTTAAGGTACCTCACTCATCTTGACATTTCTCTTCAAATACTAGACTGCAGGCAGTCCTTGGGTTAAGAGTGTCCAAATTAAGGACAACTTCCATAAAGCCTATCATATTAAAAATCTGAGTTAAATACAATGGTTTGTAATAAACGCAAGCACTACTTTGTGACGCTCGTGAAAACACTGCTTCAGCGGTTCGTTGGCTCAAGGTACAGTAGCAAATATAGTTACTTTCAATATTACTGTATCATTACTGTATTATTATTGTATCATTACTGTATCATTATTGTTCTGACTTACCTACAAACTTGACTGAAAGACTGACTTAGGGAACAGATCTTTTTCGTAATCTGGGGCCTGCCTGTATTTCTAGATAAATGTCCTAGGCCATTAACCATGTTGTTGTAATTCACAGAGTGTGGGGAGTGTAGCTGGTTGCATTATAGAACTTACACCTCCATGATTGAAGTTTCAAATCCCACACCTGCTCTGTGCGTGTGGATACCTGTTCTGTTTTTTTTCCTCCCCACTCTGCCCCATGATGAACTAACATTCTGTCAAGACTGCCTTTTGCTCTATTAAAAACCAGGTCGATACACTCTAAGAGGAATGGGCATAACAAGGCTTATATAGGTCCATTAAGGAACAATGTTTATCATTCACGAGATAAGGTATAATTTCTGATGATAATTTTACCGCTTTTCCATCAATGCTCTGCTGGTGCTAAGCTGGTGCCCGATTTGGAACCGGTTCCACGCGTTCCCATTACCGATCAACAGGAGGGCGTGCCTGAAAAACTGGCTCTGGCCCCGCTCTAGAGAACTGCCAGTCTGAAACTGAATCAGTGACATCAGCATGTGGGGAGGGACCACAATACACTTCTGAATCAGTGACATCAGCATATGGGGAGGGACCACAATACACTTCTGAATCAGCAGAGCCGTATCTGTTATTACCAATGTTTGATGCTTTGTTTGATTTTAGTATTTGCTGAAAACATCCCAAAATTAAAGTAGATCTGGAGAAATTAGGCTACATTCGTAGTATGGAGCAAATTACTACATTTTTAAAAGTAAGAAAAAAAAAAAAAAAAGACTACTAAAGAATGTTTCAAATAATGCCAACTTAAGAACTAGCATTTAACTTAGCATTAGCCTAAACATTCTCCATCAAGAAACATTATTTAATAAACTGAGAAATGTTTCATGGCCATCGCCATGTGAGTAATTGCCATCTGTTCCAAACGTTGTTCTTATCCAATGGAAATGCAGGCCGGTTCTCAGGCCATGCCACTTGAGCACCCGTAAAGTTGTTCAAACGCACACAAACCGAAGACTGGATGCTTAGTGTGAGGAAACCACACCTTCAGAATAAAAGCTAACCCCTACAGATTCTGTACCTAGGCTTGAATGCAGTAGCACCACAGGATTCAATTTGATTGGTGAAGCTATCCTGTATGTGACATTTGACTGGTGAATCCAGGCCATCAGTCACTTCTGATTGGCCAAGTCAGGGTACCTGTGTTGTTGGGCAGTCTGGCTGCGGTGGTGCCCTCGGTCTTGTCTCCGGTGTACCCAGTCACAGCCACGCTCTCACCATCTCTACCACTACTGGGTAGGCTGGCTGGTGTGTAGCTGGGGGGTGGAGCATAAAACTGGGAGAAGTGGCTCTGGCCCAGTGCGTTGTAGGTAGAGAATTCCTGTAAAATGGAAGGCGGGGGGTAACAATGCAGCAGGTGTGACAAAGGCCCAATCAGACTGAACAGCAGGGAAACAGCTCATACAGCTATGCCAAGCGACAAGCCACGCCCCACCTCCCCACCTGAGGTGCCACAGTGACAGAGGCAGTGGAGGTGGCTGTCACAGCAGGGATGTTGGCATACACGCTGGAAGTGGTGAAACTGGACCCTGAGGAAAAATCGCAGTCAGCACACAATTCTCAGGGGACACTGTGCCATCACGTGCCTTCCTACCTTACAAAGGCTCATGGTATTTGGGAGAATTTGACAAAGATAGGTGAGGTTATCATTTGATAAGATCTAAAAAAACATTTAACTTGAACATTTGACTGTAGACAATAATGGTACTATTGTCACCCTCATCCGCCATATTTATGTGGCACTGAGCTCGCTGCCACATGCCTTGGCTGGGGTAGGAGTAGTGCATCTGGCCAGGTTGAGATGAAGCATAGGATGTGCTGAAGCTGAGGAAACCAGGCTGACCAACAGGGGGTGCGTCAGACAAACTGGTCTCTGTTTTAATACCAGGCCACATGCTACCTAGAGTGGAGAGAGACAGAGAGAGAGGTAGGGAAGAGAAGAGAATGAGGGAAAATAAAGAATGCACCCACCAAACTGCTTTGGGAACAGGATGCACACCACAGTAATCATCAACAGTAAATGTGCAGTTTCGTCTTATACAAGAATTCACTTCCATGAGAGACGCACAGAACACAGCCCAAAAACTGTCACTTCACATTTAAATATGCATGAAGCAACTGGGCAGGCTGTGCCACAATTGGTCAATCTACCAGGCAGAGTTGTGAGTTAGGGTGCGCTGTGACTGGTCAACTCAGCAGAACGGCACATGGCGGGACAAACCAAAGGGTGGGAGGCCGTAACCCTGGGCGACTCGAGGGAAGGCAGAGTAAGTGGGCTGCTGCGTCAGGGTGGGGAAGGGAGTGACAGCCGAGCTGACAGTTGGGGTGGTGGCCTGAGAGTAGGGCCTGTCAATCAAAAAGAGCCATTATAGATATCATCAGTCAGTCAACCTTACCAGACACGAACAACACTCATGTAACCAGTGCAACTAGTACACTTAACCTAGGGCCGGTATCGATCCTTCTAATTTACACGGAGTAACAGAACAAATGGCTTCAAGGTATATGGGGCCTGACGTGCATCTCCAAAACGACACGCCCTGAGGGATGCATGGCACTCTACTCACTTGGTTCCATGGTATGCTTGGGAAGTGTAATCATTGGCTGTAGTGGGGGTGAGGCCCTTGCTGGTGATCTCTGGGGAAAAAAACATTTTTATAAAAATGTGTACAGGGTTTACATAATTGTACTGATGATCAGTGCAGTGTCTATTTTTGTTCACTCATTATGTAACAGTACACTAAGGTTCACAGTAGCTTACCGCTGTGGCTATAGGAGTTGAGGGTGTCTCTTGACACCTGATTCTCTGATGCAGTGTCTGTAGCCTGTGGATCACTGTTCTCTGGAAAAAATAACCGAAGCTATGAGACTCAGGCTTAGAACATAAAATACATTTGAGGCACAAGTCTTAGGGTGATGATGCACAGAGCAACTTTTTGAGCAATGTTGCTGACCAATATTGCTCAGGCACTTTCCCATTAATATTAGGCAACAAATTCCTACCCGAAAAACTTAAAATTGGCAGTGGGCAACTTTTCATGATCATCCAGACCCAGATGAGATGCCGTTTATTTCACCTGGTTGGCAACTACCCAGCAATTCTGCTCAAAAGGTAGCCATGTATCGTCACCTTCAGGCGACATCCACAGCTGTACACTTTTGTTTGAAAATGGAGTTTTCAAATGAAAATGATCTCCATCCATACAGGCATTTTAACACTGTATACGCTATTAGCCTACATTGGGCAAGCCTGCGTCGCCATAGCGACTAGAAAATTAGTTTATTTTTGCACAAATATGCAGCAGTTACACTGTGCATCACCCTATTTAGCTGCATACAGGTCAGCAACAGCGAAAATGCCACAGGAAGCAGCTCCTTTACTCCCGTGTAGGGTGACCAGGTGAGCCATCAGACAATGAGAGGGCGTTTCTAGCAGGATCAAATCAGAGAAGGTCTAAGTGACGAGTAGGGGCTAATCAGGGATCTTTTAAGCTACGTGCACGATAATACACTAAAAAAGTTTTACGCAAGTCTCTGAATGAAAAGATCTGCGTCCGCACTACAGTTATCACTATCGTTGAAAAAAAACCCACAGAAACACCCCCCACCCCCAACAAATTGTTTTTTTTTTTGTTTAATACTGTTTTGGTACATAATTCCATTTATGTTATTTTATATTTTTGATGTTTTTATAATTATTCTAAAATGTTGAAAATAATACAAATAAACATGTCTATGGGTAGGTGTGTCCAAACTTTTGACTGGTAGTGTATATCTCGAATAATTTATTTTGATTTTGATTAGTAATAAAGTTCAGTTTTTATAAATGCTTGGCTTAATTAATCTCACACACAACCACGTGTTTAAAGTAAATGAATGTATTTTATTCAGCAAAAGTGAAATCTCAGTACCGCAGCATCGCAAACACAAAGCTGTACATGAAAGGAAGCACAGCAACAACACAGGGATCCAGAAATTTAGTTACTACACGTCTCACTCTCACTCCCTCAGTTTCAATGCGCTCTACTGTTCGATGGCTGAATGTCTTTATCATAAGCTAGAGCTGCACTTAAACGTGGCTCGGGTACAGTGTCGTTTTGAGCTCCACAATAGTTGCAAACAGCATACAATGTACATAAAACACGATTTAGCTGCATATAAGTAAGCAAAACAACATGCCAGGTAGCGAAAGTCCTGTACGTCCTCTATGCTCACTGCAGCTTATTTCCGTGGAAAAGTAAGGAAAAGCATTCTTCATTCCCATGAAGAACAACAAATTAGGAAAAGAGACATCGAAATAGAGAGCCAATCAGGAAAGGGTCACGAGCTAGGTACGAACCAATTGGAGCGCACTGATGTTTATGAGCATTTTTGAACGTCTGCACTAATGCGTTTACAGAAAGATTAGCTGTTGGAGAGTGGTGAAATTTTTCACCATTCCTGGGAAAAAAGATTAGGTAGTGCAGACTGAAGGAACGTTTTTGTTTAGTAACGCAAAAAGTTATTAGTGAGGACGAGCCCTTAGCGTCTGCATTTCCACCCATCCACACTGCAACTCTAAGGCAGGATTTTAAGAAATATACGACTGAGAGCATTCACAAAAGTTTGAAAACTCTGGGGCAGTGTGAACGAAAGGCAACAAAGGAGACTAATGCCTGCAGTGTGGATGTAGCCTTAGCATCTATGAATAACATTAGTTGACACTCATTATCGAGATACAAGCAATATAAAGCCTAGTTCATACGTCATTTTTCCAAGTGCGCTTTCGGGCTGGGGACAGTCGTCTGCGCAGCAACTTGTGTTCATACTACATTTGGCTGTGGATGCAGATGGTTGTGTTTGGGGTATGCATACAGCAGTGATACTTCACCAGACCAAGAGAGGGCAGATGTATTGCATGAACACAAATACAAGCGGTGTAGTGTAAACTTTTATGAACGTTATTAGTAAAGGCTTTGGCAGTATTATGGTAATAAGGCATATCACAGTATTATGAAATCCTTACAACAAAATTAGCTGCGACCCCCCCCCACCACCACAACCCACTCAGCGAATTTTACTACCAAGTAGGGATGCACAGATACTGATACCGACATTGGGCTGACACTGCGGTCAAATACTCATACTCGTAAAAATTGTCCGATACCAAGAACCGATACCACTTAATTGCTACATTACGCTTAAATTCAAAGCCGCGGCATTTTGTCAGACTGTACGGTCTGTTCTGCTAAAGTGTCAAGAGGAGGAATGGACAGTACGTCATTTAACACAAGCAGTCAGAGTTCTCGCAGTCTGTGTCGCCGCTACTTGCAGTTACATTTTTGGGGGGGGGCTGCGCATCAGTTACGGCGGAGGGTGTGCGGCTACTTATGATGGAGATTCGACGCAGAAGTATAAATCAGCATTTACAGTCAAGGTTTTGTTCCTCTGTAAAGACTAAATGATTGAGCTGAAAATTTAGGTTTCAACTAAGGTAAATTGCTTAAAGTGATCAACCACTTACATGCATGAAAATGTATTTTTAAAGAATCTATAAAATTCAGTAAATAGCCACGCTGTCCGTTTTGTTACCTTACAGTCATGTAATAAATATACAAATGTCATTTAGATGGAAATCTGCCTGAGCCATAAAGAAAATGAAGAAAAAAAACGGTTATAATGATAATCTAGTTATAGTGATCAATTCCACCCAGACAGATGTGATCACTGTAAGCAATTTCCACTGTATATAGGATATAGGTTAATTGTACTGAATTGTTACACACACACACACACACACACACATATACATATATACACATACATATATATATACATATACACACACACATATACACATATATACACACACACATACACATATACATATATATATATATATATATATATATACATACATACACTCACCTAAAGGATTATTAGGAACACCATACTAATACGGTGTTTGACCCCCTTTCGCCTTCAGA
>JAAGVU020000045.1:18279506-18306526 GCA_011763525.2 Mormyrus iriodes
CCCATCCTGGGTTGTTCCCTGCCTTGTGCCCGCAGCCTCCGGGATAGGCTCCGGACCCCCCACGACCCATATGGAATGAGCGGTTATAGAAAATGGATGGATGGATTGTTGATAAACTATACCACAAAAAAGGTGAAGTTGACTTGACTTTGAAATCAAACTGAGTTGATAGCTGCCAGCCAAATTGCTGCAAGAATACAAAATGAATTGTTTGTTTAGAGTTAATATGGAAAGAGGTCCTTTAAGTGCCAAACTTTTTGCCCTACTGTAGCAAGTTTGCCAGTTAGCTCTGAGAAGAGCCTTCTCTGTCTTTTCTAATAAAATTTTGTGGGATCTGTGTAGCACAGCTAAGACAGCTTCCGTACCCTCATAATAAATGTATTCAGTATTTTGTCTACACTTGTTTAGTCTGTTTAATATATCATACACATTTCTAATAAAAAATATGTGGCTGCAGAAGCATGGGCACACAGGTCACTGGCAGGATCTTCCGTCTACACATTAATAATGGGGGAAAATATACCGTGCTGAACCAACCATTGCTATTTTTCATGCATGTATCTATCTCTGCCCACAGGTCTGATGATCTGTGAACAATATCCCTACAGGGGGCGCTGGTCCATGACTTGTGTGCCAGTAGGGTAACAAAGCATCATATGCAGTGTAGCTCCTTTGTGCTACCTTATTGGCCATGGAAGAATCACCTCTTCTTAGCAGAGCCAACTACAGTCTGACCATATATTTAATGGGTTGTTAATAGCTTTCTTTAGTGCCTATAGCAGTGTATTCTGGGAGTGCAGGGCAATGTTCCCATGACCTAAGAGGGCAGAGCAGAAGAATGACTCTCATTTTTGAGGTCACAGCTCACTTTTGAATTGGGGGGAGAGTGTTGGGCAAGGAGCAGTTTAAGCTTGGGGACTGAAGGGATGCTACATATTTCTCTGAACTGTTGGCATGGGGCTCTTCTTGGGCCACCTGCCACTCTGCCAGAGCCTCTTAATCCACCGGCTTGGCATACGCTGGATTTCCGAGTGGGCTGGGACCGTCGTGACAGACACTGACACAGAAAGCACAGACGCAAACAGGAAAGACATTGAGAAATAGAGAGAAGCGCATGCCCAAACTGACAATGCGACAGAACAACAGACATGTTTGTTCACATATAATTTCGGGGACCAAACACTGACCATCAGTGTACCACTCCTAATTTCATCCCAGATGTAATAGCAAATGTAATGTATACGCAGTGTTAAAGAGACACTGTATCTTGTTTTTCCGGGATTACTATTCTTAAGATTTTTAGGGAAATACGCACACATAGTCCTTATCAGCTGCAGGTCAAACACAACCATTCATTTGAGGGATTTATGCTTCTCATTTAGATCT
Organism: Mormyrus iriodes; assembly: GCA_011763525.2. NCBI lineage: Eukaryota > Metazoa > Chordata > Actinopteri > Osteoglossiformes > Mormyridae > Mormyrus > Mormyrus iriodes. The sequence goes on from JAAGVU020000045.1 coordinate 18,280,893, forward strand.
CACATCTGGGGTGAACATGACTCAGGATCATGTTTAAAACCACAGCTATCGGCCATGTGACATGTGACAGTTATATAGCAGATACCACTTAAAGTATCGTTTTTGCTGAATATGAGGAATACCTGTCTGCATATCAATTAAATTAGCAAATTATCACTGTACTGGCATTGTAGCTGTTTTGAACACTTTTTCTGTGAGTGTGTTTTAAAATATTATAATTGAATATTTATTAAATCATTGCTTTCAGTGTCACTAGTAAAATATGATATAATGTTGGAATAAAATTTAGGTAATTAAGGTAATTTAAAATTTTTTATTAAAATATAAAATTAGGCACTGAACGGGTAAGATTGCAGGACCTTTTCTGGTGGTTCATGTGTGGGGCTTGGATGATCTGGGTGCTTGGAGATGGAGGTTCGGTGGCTGTGCCCTCTTAGGCAGATGGAGGCTCTTCCTTTTTCTTGGGGTTTGGAGGCGGCTGCAAACCCCCCACCCCCAATCAGGGATGTCACCGGGCAACTTCGGCAGCTGGCTCCAGCCGCCTTCCTGAGTGTGACATCAGCTCCCAGCGGGAATCCAGGGCCGGTACTTTGTCTGGCGAGGAGATCCTTGTCTGAGGAATTGGGCAGGGAAAAATCATGCATATTGAGGAACATTGGTTTAGATGAAGTCCCAGTGTTAGGAGCTTATCATATGACCTGAGACCCCTTCACACGTCAGGTTTTCTCCAGGCTTTAGCCTTGTTCTGTCATGCCCTACCCCCTAGTGTCCTCACACTCCCATTCTTTCCTGTCATACTTTAACCCCACTTATTTCATCCCACTTGATGTGTATTCACCAATTCTGCTTGATACTTGTCTTCAGTACACGAGTGATTCTTTGTCACAATGTAACCTTTTTGTTACTTTGGTAACAAAAATATCTTAAAATCAAGTTAAGAAGTATCCAGTTACCAACTAAAAATTGCTCTCTGACTGCTGCCTTCACTTGCATCACCACAGGTGGTTTGACTGCTCAGAGTGTGTTCAAAGCTTTGAATGCCTCGGCCTTTAGATGCTGGGTCTGTCTACTTCTCCTGCATCCTACCTGCCGCCCTTAGACAGTGCACAAGGACTTCTGCTGTCGCTTAAGTTCTATGAAGGGCTATATATAGATGATGCTGGCCTTCAGTGTGTCTTTGCTTTCTTTTGTCATGAGATTTCATCATGCGTGTAAGAGAATCCCCAACCCTCATGTGAAATATGGAGGCTTTAAAAGTTTGGAAGGGCCTTTTGGGGAAATACAATGACATTTTTTCAGATTCAAAGTACTTCATTTTTTCCTAAAGGGAAATTTTTGTTTATATATTTTCAAAATATGCAAAAAGTACTATACTAGATTTTAAGAACTTTACAACTGTGATTTACCTTTAGTGTGCAAAAAAAAAAATGTAAATGTGCGTCATGTGTTGTGTATTGCTAGAGACTCCCCTTGCGGCACAGAAATGAGTCATTATAGATGGTTATTGCCATGAGCAGGAATGACCTCCTGAAAAGATTCTTATTACAGTGGAACTGAAGGAGTCTCTGACCGAAAAAATTCTGTTGTCCAGCCAGTAGGTTGTGTAGGGATGTGTAGTATTGTCCATAGTGCAATTTGTGCAACATCCTTCTCTCCACAACCACCTCTAGGGGATCCAGAGCAATCCCCAGCACAGAACGAGCCTTCTTTATCAGTTTGTTCAGCTTCTTAGAGTCACCGGCTCTGAAAATAGCACTTGCCATGGCAGACTGTTAGAAGATATGCAACATCTTGCTGCACAGGTTGAAGGACCTAAGTTTCCTCAAGAAGTAGAGTCTACTCTGTCCCTTCCTGTAGGCAGCCTCTGTCTTGCATTTCTAGTCCAGTTTATTTTCCATGTAAATGCCCAGGTATCTGTAGCCCACCACCACCTCTTCTCCCAGGTTGGAAATCATGTTTAGCTTAGTCCTGGTCCTCATAAAATTCACAACCATCTTCTTTGTCTTGGTCACATTTAAGAGGAAAAGATTTTTATTAAGCTTATTAATTTTATTAACCTCTTAAGCTGTTTTCATAAAATTTAATTTATATACCACTGTTCGCACCATACAAATGGTCTAGTGCCTGGTACCAAAAAAGTGAAGAGCAGTATTGATTACCCAAGCTGACAAGTCCATGGTTCTGCAAACTGTCCCATTACTGCTGTATTACTTTGGGTTTGCCGTAAGAACTTACCCTCCCTGTCACATCTTCCAAGTGTCCAGGCTCTCCAATGATCCATACTGTCGCCAGCAGCAGCTTTCAATTTTCTCACATTCAGAGACTGCTGAGCCCAGGTCTCGCTGGGTCAATTTCCGTCCACTGGTTTTCTGACATAGTAAGTGTTTTCTGCAGGCTTTGTGCCTCTCCACTGTGGAGAGCCTGCTTGGTATGCAGGTCACCAAGTCTTATGGCTCCCAGTTCCCCCACAGGGGGGACAGACCTCCCAACTTTCCCTCTCTGGCGTTTAGAAATCAACAGCCCAGTCTGATAGGATTTCATTTTACATTTCATGTTCCATCCGTTGATGATCGTGGATGATGCACCGCAGAAATGAACACACCATTTTAGGATATTTGTGATGCCAGGGTGCCTAGATGCCTTTGGCTGAAGTTTCTGGCCACAAAAATGGAATTGATTAATTAGTTAATTATTTGGCCTTTTGCATCTCCATTCCAAGTCATGAAGGGGGTGTTGAAGCCATCGGAGATACAGTTGGTAGTGTACTTGGTCAGGAATTCTGTGACATTTTTTATGAGTTAAACAGAGATGGTTCAAGATATTTGTGCATGGATTTAGAATGGATAAACACTAGAATTCAAACCAAAATATTATTACCTGTTATCTACGTGGGATCTTAAGTTGAGTTAATGTCTTGTGATATTATGAGACAGCCAGTAATCAGAGCTTGTTCACCACATTACCATACTATGCAGCATGCTCTTCTCAGAGCTAACTGGGGGAGCACTATATTCTCTTATATGCCCATCAGCAGGATGCTCTCTCACCTATTCACAGCTCTCCCTTGGCACCAGCCTTATATCCTGTTTTGGCCTCTTTGGGCTATTCAGGGTGCCCAGGTCTCAAGCCCCTTCCAGGGTTAGTTCACAAATGGGAGGAGGTCAGAATTAAGCACCGCTGGATTGAGGGACAAGCTGGCATGCATGGGAGTGTGCATTGCAGGGTGGGGTGCACACCTGTGTCTGCTGAATCCTTCCTAGGATATCCAAAACCCTCTGGAGGTCCCCTCCACAAAGACAAGTATGTTGTTGCACTAGCAATGGGCCACAAAGGAAAGAGAAACATTGCCTGGTTTTGTCCATAAGCTGGTGAGACATGAACAATGCAGATGACCCCCATAGGAGTGGCACCGTCAAGTTTTATTACACACACTTGCGGATGGTAATTAAAATGGCTGTGTGAACAGAATGGGATGCCGCATTATAGCTTAGAGCTTTGGGGTGGCGAGGGAGGGCTGTGATCCCTGGCTGTCCTGGTCGAGGCCCTATCAGGGCTGCGGCAGATGCATGCTGGCAGGCCTTCCAGGTGATGTGCTCCCAGCAGGCTCTCTTTCTGCACACGTGAAGCCCTGAGCCAGCTTTCCTTCATGGGTGCTTTTCAGTCGTGCCCCCCCCCCCCAGTAAGAGCAGTAATAGGATATCATTCCTCATTTACTGCTCTGGGCTTGATCCCCCTTTTCTCTCTTCTTTATTGGCTCTAGTCAGTGGTCATTAGGGAATCCACTCTTTTCCCTTGTATTACTCTATCTCTCTCTTCCTTGGTTTCTCTGCTTTTCTCTCCCCCTTGCTTCATCTTTTCCCCATGCCATTCTCTTCTCCTCTACTCTCTGGCCCCTTCCCCTCAATCTCTACTTCTTCCCCCAAATGCCCCCTCTTTCCCATTGCCTCGCTCTTTGTCTTTATTTTACTCTTCCACTGTCTCCTTCTACTTTCTTCCCTGCACTTCTTGCCTGCCCCCCCCCGACTGCACAGCCCATCCCCATTTAGCCATGCTGACACAGACAGAAGCTGAAGTCCTGTCACACTGAGGTGCCGGTACACGGCTCTTTGCTGAGCAGTCCCGGAACAATGTTGCCAGTGACCCCCCTCACTCCATTCCTTCCTCCTTCCCTCCATTTCTTCCCTTTCTCTTATCATCAGCAAAATTCAAAGAAGTCAGTCAAACTGGGTCACGTTGCTTGCTCTGAAATATCACCGCTAGATCGCTGCCATCAGTGGTTTATATCCATAAAAAAAAGCACCAGAAGAACTCGCTGGGGTTCACTTGTCAGAATCTGGCAACAATTTCTTTGCTTGTGATTGCGTGTCAGGATGCACCTTGTGCAGAACTGTACCACTGCTTAGCTTGAGGTGAATGTGGCAGTAAAAATGTCACTGTGACACTGTAATGGAAAGAGCAGTGAGACCTGTAGATTAAGTCTACAAAAGACTAGAGCCATCAGGCTGCTCATAAAGGCACCTGGAAACCACTTGATTTTAAGATAATCCCTCTGGAAGAGGGGGATTACTGAAGCCCGACAGTAAGGCCATTGTTTAATGTTAAATTTCGTCAGATTTTACCTTGGCCATGATGTTGGCATCTACTCTTCTGTTGTAGGGGAACCTCATAACTCTTAATGGAGTGGGGGGAGGACTTTATTATCTGCTCCTGATGGTGTCTGTGTAACCCGATTCAGTCAAAAATAATTAAGCGTCATATCAAGCTGCTTTGCACACAGTGCCTGATTCTGTTTTTTGGGTCTCTAAGTCGGGTTTAGAGTGCTCCTCTTGTATCTTAGGATGTTCCTTTCATTCACCTGCTTTTACAGATGTGTCCCCAGTGCTGGCAGGCTTCCTGGGAGCAGGGGTCCTGGTGGTGTCAGTGACGGTGGCTGTCTTCCTATGGACCTGCTGCCAGCGTCGTTACAGGCAGCTGACGGGAGCCTACAAGCTGGGTGGTGAGACGGGCGACCCGCCTTACCGCTTCATACACATGCTGAAGGGTGTCAGCATTTACCCTGAGACGCTCAGCAGCAGCAAGAAAATTGTGCGGGTGGCACGGCGGCCTGGGCCGCGTGGGCGGGGCCCCTGGGATGGGGGGCGGGCCGGGCCAGCACTGTTGGTAGATGCGGCAGAGAATGGACTGCTCAGAGGGACGGAGCGTGAACCCGTTATTCTGCCTGAGGGTGGCAGCCCGGGATCCAGCGACACCAGTGGGTGCAGCAGCGACACCAGCAAGCCAGCCTCCCCATTCAGCCCGGCAGAAGACCGCCCCCTAGGTACACTCAGCCTGGCTGTGGACTACAACTTCCCCAAGAAGGCCCTGGTAGTGACCATCGTGGGGGCACAAGGCCTGCCCGCGGTAGACGAGCAGTCGGGCAGTTCAGACCCCTACGTGAAGATGACCATCCTGCCCGAGAAGAAGCACCGTGTCAAGACCCGTGTGATGCGCAAGACCCTGGAGCCCACCTTTGACGAGACGTTCACCTTCTATGGCGTACCCTACAGCAGCCTGCCCGAACTGGTGCTGCACTTCCTGGTGCTCAGCTTCGACCGCTTCTCCCGCGATGACGTCATCGGTGAGGCGGTGGTGCCGCTGGTCGGCGTGGACCCCAGCACAGGGCGGATCCTGCTCACACAGCAGATCTGCAAGAGGAGCATACAGGTGTGTGATGCCATGTGACTTTCTGTGCACATGCTTGACTTAATGTGTGTGAATGTGAGGCAGAAGGAAAAAGCCCATGTGTCGAGGTGGATAAATATCTTATAACGTCATATTTACCCTGTTTAACCTTATTAAAAATGCATACCTGTATCCTCATCCATCTTTGTGAGCAATCTTCAATTTAAACACAAATGGGGACTGATTCTTCGTAGAAGGGGCTGTGTGGTGTGGTGTGTCAGTCTATGATGTTATGCATGTGACATCATACAGAGGTATCCTAGCAACATCAGATTAAAATGTAGTGCTTTTAATCATAAAAGAGTATGAGTGATGAAAGGAAACAAGCAGGTTCAGGCTGAAGCATGCGGTTCCTATCTTTGATGTGCATGCACTGTCTGCCTGGATGGTTGTACGGGACAAATGAAGCACTCTGCATAATTTATCACGGGAAAATGGGTAGCCATATCTGGAATAACTATTACGGTTAATATTCAGGATTGAATGGCACCGGCCAATGACACTCTGTAATTCCAGAAATAATAACGACAACAACAATAATAATAAAAATAATAATATAAAGTAGAATAGTTGTTGTTGATGTAATTCAAGAGCTTGCCATTTGTGTCAATTCCTGCCCCATTTCAACTGTACATGCAGGTAGACAAAAGCAGAGGGAACTAAACTCTGATTATGTCCAAACACAGCAAGCGATCAAAAGTATCTGACCTGGGAAACTGAGCACCCGCACACTATTACGGGTAGTAGACAGTTTCCCATGACAGCCATTTTAGCCCTAACGCTGTAATTTTGTGTTTTGGGGGAGGGGGGCATCTACTTGTTTACGGACCCTGCTGCTGCAGGAGCCCAGGCATTGCCACATTCACAGATATCAAGTTTTCCTATGGCTGTAACACTGGCTGTAAATAATAGCGTATTTGTGTATTTGTATATTTATATGGATTATGAACTAAGTTTTGCTGGTACAAAGATGCAATTAGTTACTGGGACTGGTGAGCACACTGGAAAGAGAGAGAGATGGAGAGAGAAAAAGAAAGAGGGGTCTTGGGAGATGTAAAACACGAGGCTAATAAAGGGTGACTGCCTACACAAATGGGCGCTGTCCCTACCGCCATTAAAATTTGAATAGGACTTCAGAGAGAGAGGGTTTCATTATTCAGACCAGGGATATTTTAAACAGGCCATCAGAATTATGACAGTGATCTATACATCTATTCAATGTCTGAAAAATCTCGTTTCTGTTTCCATTAAATAAAATATGCCTTGCCACGTATAATGTTACTATCTATAATTTAATATACATAATGTAATAAAGCAAATGCCTTACGCTTCTAGTATGTCAGGATCTAATGAAATTCAGTTTATTTCCATTTGTTTTTTTCTCAAATTAGCATGAAAAGTGTCGCTACTTTGTTGCTAAAGCAATTAACAGAAAAAATAAATATGAAAAGAGGACAATTTAAAATGAAAAGAAAAATGAAAAAAACAAATGACTTTTATATATTATTCCTTCCATCTGTGAAGTATGACATGCATATCCATACTTAGCAGTTGTTTTAAAATGTTGTTCTAAATCTTCTCATAGAATATTCTTCCTCCAATATTTGATAATTTATGAAATTTACAAGCCTATTATTTATGGCTAGAAATGAGGAAGCCTTATGATTGCTGAAAAGTGGTAAAGTCTAGCTGTTTCTCATGAAGCAGACGGCAGAGATAAACCATTTGCTTGCATAGGAAAACATAGGCCCTCTGCAGCAAATCACCCTGGGAGACCATCCCAGGAGACCGAGGCCTCCCACTCGCAGACCTTCTCCAAAGCCCACCCTGGCCTTCTGGTTGCCATGGAGACTCTCGACAGCAGTTCTGGAATTTGTACAAAGAGAAAGCATGAGCGGGAAAAGGAGGAGGGCAGGGAGTCTGAAGAGCTGAGAAGGATATGGATAAAGTGCAGCTAGTGCTAGAGGAAAATCACAGCAATCCTGCACCTGTGTGTGTTAATCTGTGAGAATATGCCCATATTTGTGAGCTTTATGAGTTGTGATATCATATGTGTCTCTGTCATTGTGTGTGTGTGTGTGTGTGTGTGTGTGTGTGAGGGAATATAATGGAACACATATGTTCTGCTTTGCAGTGTGTGAGCCGTGGGGAGCTCTTGGTGTCTCTCTCCTACCAACCTGTCACTCACCGGCTGAGTGTTGCAGTGCTGAAAGCCAAGCACCTGGCCAAGATGGACATCACCGGCCTGTCTGGCAGTGAGTACCTGCCAGAGTCCCAATGCCTATGTATCTCGCCTTTATATCCATTTGGTTACGGTGTATTTGGGCAGTTCTCATGAAGGTTTTAGTATGTTTTACAAAGGCAAACAAATGATAGGATGTATTAAGGTTACTCCCTGACATTATGTTGCAAGGTGATCATAATTAAGTAGATGTCAGACCTTAACTAGTACCCAGTGCCAGTTTAGAGCATGTTTCCTTTTCAGGCCATACAGTAGATAGCTAGAACAACAAATGCTCTCTATGACTCCTCCTCTCAACCAGTCCTTGTTCTTTTCTGTTTTCACCATCCTAGACCCGTACGTAAAGGTCAATGTGTTTTACGGCCGAAAGCGCATTGCCAAAAAGAAGACACACGTGAAGAAGTGCACGCTCAACCCTGTGTTCAATGAGTCCTTCATCTTCGATGTGCCCCCCGAGCTGCTTCATGACCTCTCTGTGGAGTTCCTGGTCTTGGACTTTGACCGCACCACCAAGAACGAGGTGGTAGGCCGGCTGGTGCTGGGCTCACACAGCTCTGGTTCCTCTGCTGCCGCCCAGTGGCAGGAAGTCTGCGAGAACCCCCGCAAGCAGGTCACCAAGTGGCAGACCCTGAGTGAGCACTAGCCCCCTCACCCCCCCCCCCCCCCCCCCCCCCCGCTCAGTAGCTGAGGGGAGTAGGGGGCACAGAGCTCCCCAGTCTTATTTCTCCACTCTAGGGGCTTTGTACAGTGAACTCTCCGTGTCATTGATGATCATTACGATAATGGGGCAAATTAAACTCCAAACAGACTCTTGGTAATTATGATCAGAGCTTCATCAGTCATGCTGAGTGAACGACAGACTGAACAGAAGTCGAAACAGCCTCTAAACCCGTTTGGTTGTACTATATGGTACTATGTGGGGGGAAACCCAGGGCAAGATAGAGACCTATTACCTAACAACATAGGGGGGAGGGGGGCAATCATTTGTTGAGAATTTGGTTCTCCTTTCTCTGTTGCGTATTGGGAAGTGTATAGAATCCGCTCAGTTTATTGCATGCCCAAACAATGACAAGGTACATGACAAAATAAAAGAAAATGAAAAGCAGAGGCAGTTAGGAACATATTATTGGACCTTGGAAAGTATAATTACACAATCCTGTGTTTCTGGCCCCACCTTCGTGGAAAGGGCAGCTCCTTTGAAGACTTGCGGTGTGGCACACAGTTTGGAGACGGTGGGGGCCCAGTTCTGTTCTGTGACAATGTGGGTGAACTCCATTCATAAACTCCATTAGATGTATGGTCACTCCATGTTGAGACTTCTCCATGCATTACTGCCATGACACATGATTCTCACACAAAAAACATAAAAGATGAAAAAGTAATATAAACAAACCATAGGAAAACTCCCTACTTAACAGACAGCTTTGAATCATGGCAATAGTTTTATAAATCTTATACATTTTCTTCTTAAGCATGACTATGGCTTGGTTATGATGTGGAAGCACCACTGGTAGATCTGTAAGTTCACAGTGGCACAGAAAGATCTGAAAGATGGGCAGTTAAACGTAAAAGAGACTCAGAAGGATGATGGGGCATTTATATCCTTGAATAATTTGCTTATACTCCAGCCTACTCTTTTACAGATATTGTCATTTTTGTATTTTATGCAGTTTTATATGAGCCAAAGCTCATGAAATTTTTTTTCCCAGCAGTGTTTTTACAGTTGCATTTACAAATGTCCCATTTCCTCGCATTCAAGCTTTGTTTTGGAGATCGGTGGTCTCCCCGCTCCCCATCTGAAGGCCGCCCTCTGCTCACAGAGGAGATCATGTGACAACGGACTGTGACGTGTCACACTGAGCCTTTGCCTGGACCTGCATTGTAAAATTTAACGCTAAAAAGCATTGACATAGTTGGCAACTGACTGAATGCTTCTGCTGTAGCATTTCCCAGTCACCTTAATGTCTGGTTCTTCATTTTTGGTCCTGTCTTTGGAGAACAATGTAACCCCCCCCCCTACATAATACCATCATCCAGTAACAGCATCTTAACAAAACCCCTTTGTGTCGTAACAGGATCCCTTGTGTTTTCCCCTGACCATTGCTGCGGAAGCGTCTTTAGTGTGCCGTCTGCCGTCGCTCGTTATCTGTCATTCGTTAGTGTTCACTGCTGTCGTGTCACAGCGGAGGAATCCCAGTACCAGAGTTGCCTTGGAAAGTTGGGAACGATGAGGTGGTTTCTTCTTGGGCTGAGCGAGTCTCTCCTCCCTTCACTTACTGTCAGTTTGAGCCGCTCACCTGTAAGTGTCCTTACAGAAAAAAAACTATGTGTGTTAAAATATTAAATGCAAAATATATTCCATTTTGATATATGCCAAAATATTGAGGATATGCTAAAAATCTGTGCATACATTGTAAAATGTATCCCACAGTTTCTAATATTGCAAAATGCACGTTATTATGTATTAAATATTAATGCAGGACGATAGATTTTGTAAAATATGTTGCTTATTTTTACCATATATTAACATGTATACATTGTGGTTGCTCCCAGACTTTTTGTGCACTGGGCCTGTGGAGGCATTCCTACCATGGCGTACCATTTCAGCATGTTAAAATTCCCCGGCCCAGAGTGTGATATCAACATCAAGGGCACACAGGTGGAGCATTTGTGCGTTACTGGCACAAATGCAGAATTCTGGAGTCTGCCATATCAGTAGTGTAAACTATTGTTCCAGGGGCCTACTGTCTGAAATCACGCTATGATTGTGCTGCAAGGGTGCGTTGTTTAGACGTAGAACCCAGGCTATCACAGGACAGAGCCCCTTGGGCGCTGATGTACCTCCACATGGCCTGGGCTGGTGTATCACTGCCCTCCCCCTCATTTTGGGGGACAGAAGTTGAGATTTTGTGCTGCCCAGAGGTAGAAGGTTCAGGTTCAGAAAGTACAAATCCAGACCAAGATTTTGATTTGACCAACCAGTTGAGTATAAAGAGTCACATTCACAGAGTACTCAACCAGTTATTTGAAACAAAATCGTGGTCTGGATTTGTACTTTCTGTGTATGAACTTTCCACCTCTGGTGTTACCCTTCATTTTCTAGTATGTTTCTGTTTTCGATGTTCACTAGCTGGTACATCTGGCTTTTCTTATTGCTTGTATGGGGAAATGGGGAAACTGTACATAGTGGAATATATATTTTTTTTTCATTATAAGTCCACATGTGTATATAAACTTGCTGATCTGCTAGTTTACTTGATCTAGCATCAGTGATGGGAAAAATGGAACATCTCTGGGTCATAGTGGTGGGAACTGTATTTCCATTCAGGGGTAAAGTTTTGAATCGGGGGACATTCATGAGAAGGGATGATGGGCAGGGAAAGGACTGAATTCAGGATGCTGGCAGTTATAAACTCTAAAATAGCATCTAAAAAGTGCAGAATGTGGAAATATCAGATGTTTGATTTTGAGGATCTCTTGCCTCCATCTTGTAAATGCCACTTTCTCCTGAGGCTGGTATGACACACAGATTCCAAAAGGTTGTTTTGATTCAGCTGAGCACCATGAAAGAACCACAGCTTTCTTCTAGGTAGTGTCTCTGTTCCTATAATTTGGGTTTTACAGTGAGAAACTTGTGTAGCCAGTTGTCTGCCCCTTTAAAATGTAGATAAAAGAATCCAGATTAGCACCTGGACTGGGATCGCAAACAAACACCTGCCCCTGCTTTAAACAGGGCTACATTTGTTGTTTTTTCAGTCATTTTTTCCATTTACCTGAACCACAACGAGGGAAAATTACACAGTATCTTTATATTTCTGCCACAGGAATACCAGTGACTGTAGGCAGGTTCATTTTCAAAGTGCTGTGAGAATAGGACCATGCAGGGCTGGACCAGCGCAGAACTGAGGGTAGCAGGAATGCCACTATATGGGCACATGACAACACCAGGCCACGTATCAGACTCCACACAGTGACTCACGGGTAATACGGCAGGGATGGGATGCGAGGGAATGGAATCTGGTGTGAAGGTGTGAATGATTAACATGGCTGCCTGGGGGGTGTTGCATACATGTGGAGAGCGGAAGTATGTCACAAGGATTCTCCCATGTGGTTGAGTCAGTTTTATTCTATATTGCTCCATCGTCTGCTCTCCTGTTCCCTCCTTTACTTCATCTTCTCTACTCATTCTTTTCATCTCCTTAATTTTTTTGTGCCTCCTCTTACACTATTATACATTATCCGTCTTTCACAGCCAACCGGGGGGAGGACGTCCTTTTATGAAAGGTGTGCACGTGTGTGTGAGTGTGCAGGTGACAGGTGGTGCAGTTACGCAGGGGGGAGTTCACGCTTACGCTCTTGTGAGCACACACGCACGTGGACACTCTCGCATTGCTTTGTTGCGGATGCACAGATGGATAGGAGAAGCAGAAATGGGGATTTTCAGCGTGTGAGTTGGGTGGTGCTCTAATTTAGATCTGGGGGGGGACTCTTACAAAAAATATTCACTCAGTCACGCCTTATTATACAGGATTAGGACCCCCATTCAATATGAAGCATCCTATATGATAAAATGCTAACATAGAAGTCATATTAAATCCCAATATGATCACGATAAAGCCATACACAATGTTAAGTAGTTTGACGGTGATGGTTCTCTTCCATGTGGGATGGTTGTCTTCCTGTGTAGAAGTATGTTCACACCAGATGTCATACTGAAGAGGATACTTTTGCACTCTGAGTGTGCTTTGGGCTGGTGTTGTCATTCATTCTGTTTGTTCCAGCTACAACACAGCCAGGATGTGTGTGTGTAGCCTGAATCTACACAATTCTCACTTCTGTTTGATTCTCCATGGGCTTCTCTTTTCTCCCACCCGAAAGTCTATCTGGGCGGAGCAGAAAGCACACTTTTGTCAGGGTGGGGGGTGTGATGCTTAGTGTGGCCCCTCCCCTTACGCTTTGCTGGTTTGCCCCTTATAATTACCACAGTTCAGCAATGGACTGTTTTGGTAGTGACCTGTTGCCAGAAAGACCTCCCCTGCACGCAGTGTTCCCCTGCAATGGCACTGGACTTTGTAAATGTTTTTTTCTGGGTGTCTCGCCCTGATTGCTATCCCAGCACCCCCCCACCCTTACGCCAACTTGCCCACCCCCTTTGATGTTTGGTCTCTTGTATTGAGTTGGGGTAAAATATAAAAAAAAAAAAGCATTAATTGTAATAACCACAATGACATCGAAATGCCAGTAATGGTTTAAGGTAAATACTTTTTATGTGGGGAAATGCAAATAAAACAGTAACATTGAACTGTGTTTAAAACTGCATAATGCCGTAAGTCTATGCTACATATATCACACTGATGCTAACTTGTATGTTGAATTTAACACACAATGAACGTACAAATAAAAAGTGATACACCATTTCTGTAGAACTTCTTGACTGTTGACCTGCTGCCCTCTGCCAGATCTCATTTCCCCTCCAGCACACCCACGGCGCACCAGTTCCGGTCAGCCTTGATTTTTGCGACTGCCAGCATCTCTGAATGTTTGTGATGACGCATAATTCTACAGTCAGATGGAGAGACAAATTTATTGTAGGCTGGATGTTGAGGTACCCGGAAGACAGCTTGGTCATGTCCTGTGGGAGGACAGTGTGGAGGAGAAGAAAACAACATGCAACACTGCTACCATACATATTATGCAGCTTTGCAGGGATATCTCTCAGTAGTAAAATTGTCCCCACCCCATCCCCACGTGCACCAAAACTGTCCCCACCTCGTCCCCTCATGCACCAAAACTGACCCCCCATCCCCTCGTGCACCAAAACTGTCCCTACCCCGTTCCCACGTGCACCAAAACTGTCCCCACCCCATCCACATGTGCATCCAAAACTGTCCCCACCTCGCCCCCTCGTGCACCAAAACTGTCCCCACCTCGTCCCCTCGTGCACCAAAACTGTCCCCCCATCCCCTCGTGCACCAAAACTGTCCCTACCCCGTTCCCACGTGCATCAAAACTGTCCCCACCTCGTCCCCTCGTGCACCAAAACTGTCCCTACCCCATCCCCACGTGCACCAAAAATGTCCCTACCCCATCCCCACGTGCACCAAAACTGTCCCCCCATCCCCTCGTGCACCAAAACTGTCCCCCCATCCCCTCGTGCTCCAAAACTGTCCCTACCCTGTTCCCACGTGCATCAAAACTGTCCCCACCTCATCCACACGTGCACCAAAACTGTCCCCACCCCGTTCCTACGTGCACCAAAACTGTCACCACCACATCCCCACATGCACCAAAATCATCCCCACTGTATCCCGGCCTCTACAAAAACAGTCTCCTCCCCATACCCACATGCAGTTAAACCGTCCCCACCTTGTCCCCTGCATGTATATGTCCCATCCCATCCCCGTGTTCACCAAAACCGCCCCACCCTGTCCCCACAGCATCCCCGCTTTAACCATCAAACCAACAGTACATCCATATTTGTCAACAGCCATACCACCTGCAGTTCGGATTGGGTAATCCACCTGAAGTTAAGCAGGTTTGAGCCTGGTCAGTACTTGGATGGGAGACCATCTAGGAAAGCTGGGTTGCTGCTGGAGGAGGTGTTGGTGTGGCCAGCAGGTTAGCCCATCCTATGGTCTGTGTGGATCCCTACTCCCCAGTGCAGTAATGGGGACACTGTGCTGTAAAAATGATGCCGTCCATCGGATGAGATGTAAAACCGAGGTCTTGACTCTCTAAGGTCATAAAAGATCCCTGGGCATCCTTTGAAAAGAGTAGGGATTGTACCCTGATGTCCTGGCTAATGTGGCCCTTTCAAAAAAATCAGGCCTCCTAATCATCTGCTATATCAAAATTGGTGGATTCTCTCCTGCCCCTTCACCACCTTAGCTACTGTGTGGTGAGCATATTGGTGCAGAATGACTGCTGTCACATCATCTAGGTGGGTGCTACATAGTGGTGGTGGTTGAAATGGCTTCCCATTGGCTCTGTAAAAAGTGCTTTGGGTGTCTTGAAAAGCGCTATATAAATGTAATAATCAATCAATATTTGTCTTTAAATATCCTAGTTATTACATTATTCTCGTGGCACTTCCCCAAACATATTGATTTTGCATTATTCAGACCAAATTCTGCAAAAAAGAAAATAACTTAAAACTCAACTGATATTGGCGAAAACTTTGCCTACGTCTTCCCCATGTTTGAGAGCGGTGCGCACAGTAGTGCGTTTCTTGATTATTTGGACAAACTCTTCAGCAGCCCTGTACAGCCTAAGCTTCACTGCCACCAGTCTGTGTTGAGGTGAGAACACAATTTAACAGAACAGAAGGACTTTTAATAATTAAAGTATTATAATTAATATAGCAAATGGGCCTATAAGAATATATATTTGTATATGAGCAGTTTCATTACCATTACCGCGGTGTTACCATCTCCATTCCTGCTGTCACAATGGGAATATTATATTTTTTTCTTCATTCCCACCGTGGATATCTGTGGTATTACCGCTTTCCCCATTCCCACACAGCCCTCTAATACATGTAATGGGGAAAGTAATGACAAAACTATGAGATTATTCAAATGTCACACAAATAAGTCAGTCAATGGCACCTGTATTTCTTTCTTTCAGTACATAACAGTTATGCAAGTTTGATGATAAAAAGCTCACTGATTTTTGAAGTATCCCTTTCCCTGCCCGATTTGCTTATCATGCAAATACATGGCAAACCCATTGTGCACGGTATAATATGAGCTAAATGTTTACATTAACATGCCCTGCATGACGAGTGAGATGTATGACAGTAGCTTCTGGACTGAAGTGCTGTACAGCCATCTGAAAATCTAGTGCAAGCATGGTTGTTCAAACTATAGGCAGGGCATCCATCTAGCGGACTTCCAAACTGAAAAATGGCTCTGAATACTCACACGCAGGTACTTACATTTACACTGACATGGAACGTTTAGATGTCACTGGGCAAATTTCAGCAGAACACTGCTGTAGCCAAAGGCTACAAGAAAGTAATATGGTAATTATGCAAATGAGCAGGTAAAGCCCTGGAGAGGCATTTATGTGAGGTCCACAAGGAAATGCATAACAACAGATTTATATGCATTTATATAATGCGTAGGTAATGTACAACCAGAAGAACAGGTTGCCTGTCCAATATTTAGACTTATGACTGAGAGAAATACCCCTAATATATATAACGTATCAAAACAGTTGTTCCTTCTTCCAAAGTGAGATAAACTGTTTAGGAGGATCAGTCCATTTTGAAACTGAATTTAGATATTTTCCTAATGTTTTTTGTTGGCCCCCATTGATTAATAAAGTAATTGTTCCCTAAGTTGCATATTAAAGAGCAGATGAATTGGTTAGGTTAGATATGTATGAAGTCATGCACTGCACAGGCATCCTGCCAAGGAGTCTTTGCTGCTGAATATTTGTCACTTTGATCAGGCTTCTAGAGTCTGGTCTCAACACAGCTTAGCCTCTGTGACAGCAAGGCTACTTCCAGTGGTTGCACGTCATCAGGACATGACCAAATGTCAACATCTGTGCTTCAGCAGGCCTTGGTTGCATAATCATTACCTGGTGTCGTGATTTGATTGCATAATGGTTTTATAATCCTGCCCAAATGATGAGTCGCCACGTTTGCTAGCCTATTTCTGGTCTTGTGCTAGTCACCTCACTTCATATGGTGGCCTTTCTTTCAGCGCTGCTGATGTGTACCCTGTGAACCTGCTATACAGTCAAATGGCCAAAGGTTGCACCTCATAAGGTGTCACTGTGTTGAAATTTGGACACTGTTATTCTTCACCCCAGAAGCCCTTTGTTGTGAGTGTACGGCATCTATCCTTGTAATGACCACAGAGGGGCCTGTTAAATGCTAAAGGCAAAATATTAAATTATGAAAATATCAGTGTTAATGCTACCTTTGCATCGCTAATCTTCTAGTGAAAACATTAGCTTTGCTAATTAGCGGTCAGCAGATCAGAGGAACCCTGCCCTCCACTGATAAAAGCCCACTTGGAGTTTCCAAAACCCCTGAACAAGATTCTCTGGTCTGATGAAACCAATATTGCTATTACTTTACTTGAGAGGATATAAATAATATAGTATTATGCTATTACTTATGTATTAATTAACCACAAACTAAGTCTTAGTTACATACTGATCTCATGTTAATTCATTATCGAGTCGTGACATGACGTGACATGATATTATCTCATGCAGTTACTATAATTTTCACTATATATGTTAATTCTGTAAATCTTTGTGAACTACTGAAGGAACAAGTCATAAATAACACGTGAAACACTGATCTCATGTTTGTTCATCATTAATGAATCATGATGCATCTTTTATGGTGGCAGCACCATACTTTGGAGGTGTTCTTCAGTGGGATTTGGAGACAAGATAGGGTTGAGGGAAAGTTGATCGGAGCAAGAGATACCCTTAATCCAAATCTGCTCCAGACTGCTTTGTACCTCAGAATGGAACGAAAATTTACCTTCCGACAGAACAATGACCCTTAGCTCAAAGTACAGAAATGTTTACATTAACGTGCCCTGCATGATGAGTGAGATGTATGACAGTGCAGGAATGGCTTGATGATAACACTGTGAATGTCACTGAGTGGCTAAGCCAGAGCCTGGACCTGAACCCAATTGAACATCTCCATAATGACCTGAAAATAGCTGTTCGTTTACAAACCTCATCTACAATGACAGAGCTTGAGAGGATCTGCAGGGAAGAATGGTAGACAGTCCCAAAATCCAGGTGTGCAACGGCTGTAATCACTGCATAAAGTGCCTCAAGCAAGGATCTGAATCCTTATGTCCTTATATCCTTATGATTTTTAATGAATTTGAAAAATTTCTAAATTCTTTTTTTGCTTTGCCATTCTAGAGTGTAGATTGAACAGGAAAAAAAAATAAATGTCAACAATTTTAGACTGAGGTTGCAAACACCAAAATTTGAAGAGAACTGAGCTGAATACTTTTGGAATGCACTGTATGAACAATTTAAACTGCATTTTAAGACAAAAACATTAAGAAATCCAATTAATCACCTAATCGGTGGGGAAAGATCTTGCAAATTGGAGTGGAAGCAAAATGTGCAGTAAATGAATAGGTGTAACTTCTGAATTATGAATCTAGAGTTATTAGTCCTTGTAAAGGTCTAAGACTGGGAGGGGCTACACTGTTCAGCAGTCATATAGTCTTTTAAGCCTCAGTGTTCTGGCTTTGAGGTTGCAGAACCTCCTGCCAGGCAGCAGTGCAGCAAAGGAGTCATGAGAGGGGTGCAATGAGTCCTTGATGTTGCCAGTGGCCCCCTGGATGCAGCAGCCATGATAGATGTCCAGCAGTGAATGACCAGTCGATCCTAGCTGACCTTGCAGGGAGATGGTGGCGTGGAGTCTCAGTCTGCCTTATCACCCTCTTATTCTCCTACTATCAAGCCTGGTCAGCCACACCTTTCATTAGTGAGCTTATCTATTGCTCAGATATTTTACTCAGTACTCAGTAGATCAATTGCTGTTTGAGAAGCAGGTTTATCTGTCAGACCATAGGTTAAAAATCATGTCTACTTGGTCGGGCCATAAATTAGTGATGCTGTGTACTCTTTGGATGCTTGGAAAGTGAGTGTTTGTATTGGTCAAATCCCTCCCCTATGCATCTTTTACTTTTCTATATAACTACTGGTGCAGAGTAGTTCTTTTTTAATGAGCCTCATTGATGCCAGTATGACAATTCTGCACTTAGCAACTGATTACCGTTGCGGTTGCTGTTGCCATGGTAATCGGCAGAATTTACCTAGTGTAGGTAGAGAAGGAAATACAATGACTTGGGGAAAACTAGCTGTAAACACAATCGTCCTCAGGGACAGCTTCTGTTTCCGTCTCCTCAATAGTCCTACATGTAGTTTCACTGAATAGTGCCTCATCCCTCCTTATAACAGGAATGCAATTACATAAGCAATGCAAAAATGGAGTTTTGTCATGTAAATGAAAGAAATTGTACCAAGACATCAGACATTGTGTATTTAAACTTGAACAATTCCACCAGAAAATGAAACAAAAACGTGTCCACTTTTAAACATGCTTGTCAGATGCACAATCACATGGTCCAAAATGACAGAAATGAATCAGACAAGTCATGATTAAAAAGTAATTAATCCAAGTAACTTGAATCCAAGAATTTTGACATGACACATATTAAAGTAAATTGACAATCAATCACACAAATCAATCACAGGGGATGTCAGTCACCTTGATCATGTTGTTAATCTACATGGAGCCACAGATTCTCATCATTACCATCACTTTAGTCCTCATCTGCACAGTTGCATGTGAAAAATGTTTCACTTTGTGCTAATCACCCCTGCTACTGCTTCGCTGTGACACTCATGTTGTTCCAGACAACAGTGTCTGTGGTAATTGTGAATGAGGTGCAACAAATATAGAAACATAAATTATGTTGCTCATGGAAATATACTGCAGAATGCATTGCCATATCTCCATGCTGTTCAGACCCATTGAATCTCTGGACAGTTACATTGATGTCATTTTATTTATGTCTTCCTTTCGCTCCATACAGTACTCCCTCGATGATTCATTTTGCAACACAATAGTCTAACACAACATGAGAAGTTGTGCACGCAATGAGTTCAGAAAGTTGCACAGGTGAATGGTAATCAAAACATAGGACGCAGGAATAGGCATGAGTTATTATCTTAAGTATGGGACCACAGAAATAATTCTTGTGGGTCTGATGAGAGGCACAAACAAAACAAGATGGGGGAGAAGGTAAGTGAATATGGGCAGGATGACGGTGAGGTCAAAAAGTAACAGCAGAGACTACTGGTGCAAATGAGTGGTAGCAGCAGTTTTTCAGCGATCAGAGGAAGAGAGCAACATGTATATAATGTTAACATTACACGAAAAACGGGTGGTTTGAATCAACACAATGCTCATCACTCTCACAAAGGCTACGCCCCTTCCCTGTCTTACATAAAACGGCATTGTTTGAAAAGTCAAACCATTTGTAAAAAGAAAATGCTTAAATGAGGCTTGGGACAGTCTATACTTACGGGGCTGAAACCTCTGGTTGTTTTTAATCTCTTTTCACTGGTCAAAACCTGCTGAAGGATATCACCATGACAACTGAGAAGATTCCCAGCATCATCGGCCCATGACGTCACTATGCCCGCGATCAGCGAGAGAGCAGGCGGAATGTGACTGTACCACTGCATGACTTCAGCTTTACCCAGGCTGCTGTCCGCAACTTCGTGCACCACATGACACTGCTCATTCCTATGAGTAAATGCTTGTGTGTGTGTCTCCAGCTTACCAGCATCTGCCGATGCCAGTGTCACTGCATACGTGCAATCTGCTTCTTTAGAAAAACTAGATGCACCAAAACCTTATGTTTATTATGAAAGCAAAATCATTTGACCTCCTCCGCCAGCCCCTGGAGGATGGGCTCCCCCTTTGAGTCTGGTTCCTCCCAAGGTTTCTTCCTTCTAGGGAGTTTTTCCTTGCCACTGTCACCTCTGGCTTGCTCACTGGGAGCTTTGGGCAGCAATAACGTAAAGCACTTTGAGACAATGTAATGTTGTGAAAATGCACTATACAAATAAAATTGAATTCACTTAATTAAATGGACCGTTTACCTTTTCAGAGGATCAGCTCAAAAATCAAAGTCAATTCAAAGTGAACGTTATTGTCATCTCCATCATATACAGGTAACTGGCAAAAGTATTGGGACGCCTGCCTTTACACACAGATGAACTTTAATGACATCCCATTCTGAATACAAAGGCTTTAATATGGAGTTGGCCCACCCGTTGCAGCTGTAACAGCTTCAACGATGTGTTCTATCGGGTTGAGGTCGGGGTTCTGTGCAGGCCAGTCAAGTTCCTCCATACCGAACTTGCTCATCCTTGTCCTTATAGACTTTGCTTTGTCCACTGGTGTGCAATTATCTATACTGCATACAGGGAGATGAAATGGTGACGCTCTGGAGCCACGGTGTGAACATAAACATAACGCAGTGCAATAAGAAACAAAACAAGACAGAAGTAAATGGGAAAATTAAGTTGCCAGTTTCCTCGCAAAAAAAATATGAAACCAAATCTGTGATAAAATAGTTGGGGGGAGGACCAGTATGGTTATGAGTTTTATGACAGGTGTGAACACTGTCGATGGCAGCGGTTATGAAAAACAAATCACTCTAAAACATTGGAGAAGGGGAAAAGATAGATCAACACAACACCTTCCTGACCATAAAGATGTCCCAATCCCAACGACAATGTTTTTCAGTTTGTTGGAATGGAATTAAGAAAAATTAGCTGTAAAAAACAAAGAGAATCGATATGATTTCCTCAAGAAGATAAAAATTGAATTTGGTGTTTTTTTACTTGCTCTGTCACTCTGTTCCATTAAGAGTGTTCTTTAAAAAGGGACTGTAGATTCAGGTCTCCATGGACGCTGAGGTGACCAACCACCACAAGTGAGAAAGATAAAAAAGGCCTCCTGCAATGGGGCAAAAGAGCCAAGCCCTTTTCTTACCTTACTCCCCCCGCCCAATTTTCAAATCTATCTTATATTTCAATGTAGGTTCTACTGCAATGGCTTTGTCAGTTTCAGTTTAGTTTTTATTTCATGGGCACATTTCCATTTTGTTTCCATTTCATTTTATATATTTTAGCTTGAGTAATTTGAGTTGAGGCACCAGTTTAGGGATTAATAGTTAAAATATATTGGACAATATACAATGGCACGCAAAAGGCGCCCCTAGTTAAAATTTCTGTTATTGTGAATAGTTAAGTAAGTAAAAGATGACCTGATTTCCAAAAGTTAAAAGTTAAAAACATTTCTGTAATATTTTTGCATCACCCCTTTTCCACGCACTCGTGCAGCTACTGCTGGTCCTGCTCACACTGTTCCCACCAGCATTGGGCATTTCAGGTCCAGAAGCTACAAATTTAGACAAATATTTTGTTTCTAGCAACAAGTCGAGCATAAAGAGTCACAATAGCAGAGTACTCACCTGGTTGGTAGAAACAAAATCTTGGTCTAGATTTGTAGCTTTTGGACCTGAAATGCCTGACACTGGTTCCCGTGGCTCATCCACCTCATGGCGTTTCAGGGTCAGTGGGACGTCCCAGGTCCAACATGCCTCCTCGTGGTTGAGCAGAGCAGAGCTGCTGTCTCTGGCAGTCATGCTTGCAGCTGGGGTCACACTGCTGCTTCTCCAAGAGCAAGAGCCCTCACTGGCCGGTGAGTGGTCGAAGTCCTCGGAAGCTCCTGCCTTCTTTGGTTGCCGAAGTTGTCTTGAATGGGGTTCCGGAAACCTGGCAGAGACAGCTTGAGGGTGCACTGCATGCATCTGAAGCACCTCGGAAGGATGGGGCAACACTTCCTTTACTGTGTCATCCCCCACTCATCTCCTGACAGCTTTGATGGCTTTTGGGCAAAACCGTGCCTGGGCTTCCCTCTTCTCACAGTACCAGCAGATGAGCTTCCTGCCCTGAAGTCTGTGGTCCCAATACATAGTGGATACCTAAGATCCTGTGTTGCAATGCAGACAGGCAAAATGACTCACCTCAAAGGCTCCCAAACTGCCACTCAACAGCCACCATCAATCTTCCAGGTTGGAGTGGGCTGCCAGAGCAATGTTGAGGAGGACCCACTCCAGTAACGCCAGTGGGACAGCTTATGGTATCCCACTTCTTACAACAATGTAGTGGGCTTGGCAGACCTAGGCATCACAGCAGCAGGAACAAGTAGTTTAAAGCAAGGGGAACAGATGGAGGTAGAAACACTGTGGATGGAAAGAATGCTCTTTTATTTATGCCTTTAAAAAGACAGTTTGGCATTCACACCTCTATCTTTCCTGCTGACTCACAGGCTGAGCCCCTCACACCTGTCACACCTCACAGTCAACTCATGGTTAGGCACATATCAGGTGGGTGGTCACCGCATGGAATGATGGGAAGGGGGCTGGCTCAGGCTTAACTAATCCCCTAGCAACATGCGCTACAATATCATGTCACCATGTGGGTCAGCTAACCTTGTCAGAGTGGGCACCTTGATTCTAGTTTGTGAGCTAGGCAGGCTACCACTTAGAAGTACGAGATGGGGAGAGGGTGGAACTGGATTTGCGCAGAGGGTGCAACTGTCACATCGTAAAAAGAAGCAATTTAAGAAGGATTTTAAAGTAATAAAGATTTAACATTTAAAATAAGACTAACATTGTTTAGGGTGCAGTTTTTTAAACATAACTAAAAAAAATAACTGATCCATATGATAAAATGATTTTGTCTTATTTAGGACTACAATCTTAGTTATTTATATGTTTCGTCCTCACTTTCTGGATGCTCAGTGACATGGGCACAATAACACGTGGATTCATAATGAAAAATAAATAACTTATCTTTTCGGTTTCACAGGGGTTAAAGTGGGATTTGGCAGGTGACCAGCCATGCCCGGTGTCCCCTCTTCCCACAGTACCTAACAGATGAGCTTCCTGTCCTGAAGCCTGGGGTCCCAATACGTAGTGGAAACCTAAGATCCTGTGTTGCAGTGCAGCAAGTTAAAATGACTCACCTCACAATAACTGTCAAATTGACTACATATACACCACTACGTTTTCATTTCAAGGCAGAGACGTCAAACAAAAACAATCTCCATCCACACAGGCATTTTCACATCGTTTATGAAAGTATTCTCATACACACTGAAACTATTAGCCTACATTGGTCATGCACTCACTGACAGTGATCAGTATGTTAATTTATTTTTGTGCAAATATGCAGCAGTAATCTGTGTAACATGCTATTTAGTGGCATACAGTTCAGTAACAGGGAAAGCGCCTTTGAATGCAGCTCCTCATATCCGCGGTGTTGGAATATTGTTTACTTTCTTATAGGGTGACCAGGTGAGCAATCAGACAATGAGAGGGTGTAACTAGTGGGATCAAATCAGGGATGGGCCATGTGATGAGTAGGGACCAGTTAGGGTGCTTTTAGAGTCTGTGTTTTTGAATGTCTATGGATTCGTCTGATTTGCTCCACCGAGTACACACTTACACACTACTACACTTTACAGGTGCATTCATGCACTAAGCACAAGTATCTAAGGGTGTTCTGTTCCTCAAAATGCCAAATGCAGATCTTTATCCACACTTTGGCAAATACCGCATTGAAGCAGTCTTTGGCTAACTATATAGACCACAATGTGCTGCATCAGTGACAACTGATGTTTACATTGGACATGAGGAAGCCTGTCTGCATATCAGAGCACAACATACCTCCTAAGAAGGTTCAGTTTAAGTGCACAAAGTTGCATGATGAATGTTTACATAGCCTAGGCTACAGTGAAGGACAACCCCAAAATAACTAACAAAAATGATAACATTGGTGCAGCTTGTTTCTTGTTTCCCTCTTCAGATATCAATTCAATTTTATTTGTATAGTGCATTTTTACAACATTATATTGTCTCAAAGCGCTTTACATTATCCCCGCCCAAAGCCCCCAGTGAGCAAGCTAGAGGCAACAGTGGCAAGGAAAAACTCCCTAGTGGGAAGAAACCTTGGGAGGAACCAGACTCAAAGGGGGAGCCCATCATCCAGGGGCTGGCGGAGGAGGCCAAATTATACTGTCCCAATTTTAACATTTAAGTCACAAGGCAAACGGCAGGAAGGTAATGGCAGGAAGGTGCTGGTGCATTTATGATGGGGAGACACGCACGTGTCATTAAGCAGATCCTTGACAGGGTACCAGATGAGAAATGGACACACTGTTTTCCGCATCACAAAAGTTGTCAACACGAAGTTACACGAAATGATGGATGTGGCAGTGAAAATGGTTTAACTACATAAAGAAGACTGCTCTGAACTCCAGGGGCTTTTCTGCATTACCCCACCTAGGGTATGGATTCAGAACACGTTCAGCTACTGTATCACAGTGAGGTGAGATGGTTTTCAAGGGGGAAGGTCTTCAGTTGCTTGCTTGAGCTGAGAAATTAAGTACATTGTTTTCTAACACAGAAAAAAATCCCCAATGGCAAACAATTATGCAGATGTGAAGTTCTTGGCTCAGTTTGCCTACTTGGCTGCTATTTATTCACAACCGCATCAGATAAATCAACTCAAGGTAAAAAACAGCACCATCTTTCTTGTTTCTGACAAGATTGAAGGGTTTAAGAGAAAACTGTCACTATGGGCAAAGCGTTTTCAGAAAGGAAGGATGGAAATGTTCAGAGTTAGAAGCTCAGCTAATGGAGCTGTTAGCAGACACCAGTTTAAAGTTTCAGCTGACCAAAGCAGACCTAGACTCTTTTTGGATCACTGCGTCTAAGGAATACCCTTGTCTCGCAATTAGGGCTACAAAATTTCTTCTGCCTTTCACAGCGATATAGTTATTTAAATCTGGCTTTTCCACTGTGACTACAACCAAGACCAAAGCCAGGAACAGACTTATGGCAACCTCTCATTAATCTCACCTAGACTGGATCTACCAGCATCTCAGAGGCAAGCTCAAGCATCACCATCCATCCATCGATCCATCCATCCATCCATCATCTCCCGCTTTATCCGAGGTCGGGTCGCGGGGGCAGCTGTCTCAGCAGGGAAACCCAGACTTCCCTCTCCCCGGCCACTTCGTCCA
>JAAGVU020000045.1:18306626-18323551 GCA_011763525.2 Mormyrus iriodes
GGGAGGGACATGCTGGCCCTCAGGAATGACAGGAATGGCTGTCCCTTAGGTGAAGCCAGGTGACCCTTTCTGGGTCTGCGTGTTTACCCTTTGGCTTTGGAATGTAGGGCGAGCCCTTTCCTGATCATCCAGCCCTAAGTGGCTACACTGAGGCTATTGGAGAGGCTGTCGGTTAAAGCTTAGCTACACCATCCTTAGGTGCTCTCAACACACACAAACAAACACTCTGAGGGTGCATTAGGCATAAAAACCATATCCACATGCCACGCTTTATTTCCTTGTCTGTGGAACCAGCATAAAAAATACCATTATTCTGATCATTTCCATCAGTGCAGTTATCAATGAGTCAGGCTTCCTGGAATAACTCCAGTTAATTAGAGTGAGGGCTCATTAAAATACACAGAGGTGGGGTGACTTATTATAACAAACAGAAACCTTTCTGATCCTTGCATTCCTATGGCGTATCTACCAAAGGACAAAGCTCAAAGAGAGCTTGTAAATACAGTTGGTGTTATTATTTTTCTTACAGGGATATAAGATAAAGTTTGTTCATTTTCAGAACTATTAGGACAGCAAGTCTGGGGCCTTTCCAAGGAAGCATAGGGCATGAGGTATTGGACAGTGTGGATGAGACGTCAGTCCATCACACAGCACACATCACACAAGAAGGCCAATACAGAGTAATTTATTCACCTAAACTGAATGTCTAACCTGACAGGAAGCCTGAATATTTGGAAGGAACCTATGGAGAACGTGGAGA
Source organism: Mormyrus iriodes (assembly GCA_011763525.2). Taxonomy (NCBI): domain Eukaryota; kingdom Metazoa; phylum Chordata; class Actinopteri; order Osteoglossiformes; family Mormyridae; genus Mormyrus; species Mormyrus iriodes. The sequence continues at coordinate 18,307,387 of JAAGVU020000045.1, forward strand.
TAATGTGAGTCCACAATGTTACCCACTGAACCACTGGCCAGAGCAAAGCACACATTGAAAATGCACATATTAGTGATTATTTCTATATGGCCACATTGATGAGGACCTAGATTGGCCACTCTCTGGTCGATGAGAGTCCAGGTCTCGTTACACTACACCCCACAGATCCTCAGCTTGTCACCTGTGTCATGTCACCCCCACAGGGACAGTTCTTGAAATATCTCAGATCTCCAGACAAAAATTGGATAAAAAATAAGTGAGCCTGATTGTGTTCGTTATTTTAGTTTTATTTTGGTGGGGGGGGGCATATTTTTGAGTGCCTGTAAATGTGTTTATAAAAGCATTCTCAAGTATGTGTATTTCTGTTTTTGTGTGTCTATGCCTTTATAGGTATATCTTTCTGTGTGGGTGTGTGTGTCCATGTGTAGGTTCTGCATGTAACTTTTTATAGGTGTTTGCATGTGTTTGGGTATGTATTTGTCCATTTTCAGGTGGATGTACTTTCTTGAATGAGAAAAGGCTTCTACTATAGCTTGTGCATGATTAACAGATTGCCTAAGGGAGGCGATCATCCACAGGCAGAAGTTGAGAACAGCAAGGGCAACATTCCTGTTGGTTTGGTAGGTTCAATGATTAGCCAGCAAACTACCTCCCAGGGACTTTGCAGGGGTCCAGAATGTTCTATGGAGAGTGCTGGGGGGTTACAAAGGGGTTACCAAGGATCTTTTTATTAACAAGCTACCCTCTCAAGCTCATGTGCTCATGATTTAAAAAAAAGCACCAGAGGAGTCAGTGAAGGTAAAAAAAATGTTTTCTCAACTTTGTCATCAAAAGTTGCATTCCAATAGGGTTTTATGAACAGGAATGTACAAGAATACTAAACTTATTAATTGAAGATCTACAAAATCAAAATCAAGGTCCAGGTAGGTAAGACAAAATTTTATGGGAATTAATTCTCTGGATCTTTGTGACACTTGCTATATGGAACTAAGATAGTAAGAACTAAATCTAAGACAGGCCTGGACTGGGATTAAATATCAGCCCTTGACTTTGGGGTCCCACACGTTAAATTTTGCCAGCCCAACAGGAAAATTCCTGGTATACCGGATGGCCAGTACAGCCCTGGTCTAATGTCAACTTTTTGATGGCTGGACAGGGTGTGTTAAAACTTGTTTAGCTTTAGCTATAGTTTAATCCTGTCAAACACACCAACGCAAAGTCCTAACCTCATCAGCCTCCACTCATGGAGCAGGCACTAAATCCTTCAACATAGCATCTCTGAAAAGAGGCCCCCCAGAACAAAGGTGTAGACATAGCTATAAATGGTAGGTAGTGTTTAGGGGACGGGGGTTCAGGGCTGATGTGGTCCCTATAAATAATGAAACCAGACCTGCGGCCTTGCCCCAGAGATGCAATATTGAGAGAGTATGTTAGGTACTGATGAACCAGAAAGGCTAAGCCCCCATCCCCCCACTCCCGGAGTCCATCATGTTCATCCTCCATGACTTAAACTCAGCATTACACACGGTAAATCATGATGTAGTCATTTCTCATCTATCTTAAATTGGTATCACAGACACAGCCCTTCAGTGGTTCAGGTCATATCTCACTAACAAACAACAGTTTATCACACTAGGTTCATACAAGTCCTCCACCTCTACTGTTGTGAGTGGTGTCCCTCAGGGATCAGTTCTCGGGCACCTTCTCTTCCTATTTTACATCCTGTCTCTTTGTCAAATTATTCGCAGATATGGCCTTAACTTTCACCGCTACGCAGATGATATTCAATTATATCTCAGTACATACTCCTCCATTGACTCACCTCCCTGTACACTCTCTAATTGCATTTCCGATTTAAAACTTTGGATGCCGATAAACTTTTTCACACACAGACAAAACTGAAGTCTTACTGGTCAGCCTAAAGTCATTAGTAACTGAATCCTCCAGTTTCTCTGTCTATTTTAATGGTGTCCCTCTAAAACCTACTACAGTAATCAGAAATCTTGGCGTACTATTTGACTGTACACTCAACTTTGACCTACATATAAAATCTCTCTCTCAAATTGCATTCTTTCACCTCTGTAATATTGCTCGTCTATGTCCATTTCTGTCCAGTACTGATACCCAAACTCTGGTCCATGCCTTTATTCCATCCAATATTGACTACTGCAACTCCCTTTTCGTTGGCCTCCCTGCAAAATCTATACAAAAGCTTCAGTATATACAAAACTCAGCAGCCAGAGTTCTCGCTCACACTAAATGATCCGCTTACATCACATCCGTTCTCTCTCAGCTATACTGGTTACTGATTAAGTCTCGTATCAAATTCAAAATATTGCTTCTCACTTATAAAGCTCAGCATAACCTTGCTCCTTACTACTTCAGTGAACTCTTGACTCCCTACTCACCCTCTCGCTCTCTCAGATCTTATAACAATAATCGCCTTGCCGTTCCACACACTAGACTTTCCACCATGGGCGGAAGGTCCTTCAGTGCCATGGCCCCCAAACTATGGAACTCTCTCCCATAATCACTCCATGACTGTTCTTCTCTTTCTTTCTTCAAATCTGAATTAAAGACATTTCTTTTCCTTGAACATTTCCCTTCTGTCCCTTCCTCCTGTACTGGTTACTGATTTTTTTTTCTGTAAAATAACCTTAATTATTATTATTATGTTCCAGTAGTTCAACATCATTGGCGACGCATGTCAATATGCAGGATGCGTGCTCGGTCATACTGTTCAAGCCTCCATCAGGGCACATGTAAATGTGTCTTTTACCACTACATCACCTGCTCTTAAGGTTTAAAGTGTAATACAGTTATTTCAAGGAGAGCAAAGGAAAACACACCTCACACAAAGTACCTCATCAACTATGAGCAGAAATTTTCTGCTGTGACTGTGTTGACTGTACCCTAAAAGAACAAATCAGACCTCATGTACTGTTCTGTAAACTGATAAAGCAATGTAATGTGTTCTAAACATTTTTTTTGTATAAATTCTACAAATAGAGCGCCTGTTTTTGTTTTTAGTAACTGATAATTTAGTCATTGGCATCCAGGCTGTACCCTGCCTTTCTAGGATTGACTCCAGGCTATCACTGCCCTGTACTGGGTAAGTTGTTAGGTTATACAGATAGAGGAATTGCTCATAATGTAGCCTTCCATGTTTATTCTACACACAAAAAGTGTGTAGTACTATACCATTTATCGTAATTAACATTTAAAAATAAAATAAAAATATGTTCAAAAATTGTTAGTCAACCTCTTGAGAAACTCTATGAATCAGTTTACCATACTAACTAACATATTAATGTTGACCAACAAAATTGTTTTGAATCACAACCATGTTCTGAATAGTGAATATGCATTGTTACTGTCACATCCAGCCCCGCCCGGCATGTCTGCTCCCAGTGTTTCCCACAGGCGGGGCTGCTAATCAGCAACACCTGTAGCTCGTTGTTACTTCGTGTTCCTGCCCCCTTGTTAACCAGCCACAGGTACCCCTTGTTCATTCCTCTGTCTTTCCTTTGTATAAGAGTTCCCTAGTCGGGTTATTGTTGTAGTGTGTTGTTATCTGACTGCCTAGATACTTACTGCAATAAAGTCTCCACATGGGGTTTACTCTTGTGAAACCACTCTTGTCTGGGATAGTCTTTCTGCCCGCCCCATGCCTTGCTGTCAGCCCCAAAGTCATGACAGTTACCATCAAACAAGATACAGAGTTCCATGATTTAAAGAGGTTAGACTGAAGCGCTCTATTGTGCATCAGTCAACCCTAAGACTAAATATGGAACCTAATTCAAGATCAAATGTATATTGAATGTGTCCTTGTGATGGTGTGGTAAATGAATGTATTTGTCTTTTTTGCTGCATGTAGTGGTGCTATAATGCAATAAAAATTCTGGACTCATGTCTGACAATAAAGTATCATAATATTAAATATCAAATAAATCATAGAAAATGAATTAAAAATCTAATCTTTTCACTTTTAAAGCAAAATTCTGAAACTGTCCATCAAGTAAAAGTAAAACAGAAAATATTCTTTAGTATCATAGGCAGAAAAGTGAGAAATTATTTTTTAAATGTCAGCAGCCCCAGGGCCGTGCTTCATTTAAGAAGTGCACTTCATCGAAATTGCTTCAGTAGAACATTTAATTTCAACTGCATCTGACTGCATTCCTTGGAAATGACTGTAAAAATGAAAAAAAACACCCTATAGAGCCAATACCGTACTGTGCCAAATTCCTAAACACCCTATAGAGCCAATACCGTACTGTGCCAAGTTTCTAGACTGTCAAAGGAATTTACATTAAAACTATGATTCTATGTGTCAAAGTGTCAGATTATCCATTTAAAAACCACTCCAGAAGTCGCTTCAGTATTTACTCTATTTAATATACCCATGTATTTGTTGAATTTCCACTAGCACATCATGTTTGGCAAATCAGTATTTTCTGACGTTGATTAAATAAGTAATTAAGTTAAGTGATCCTCTATGCCAACATAGGATTTCCTCCAGGTTCACTGGTTTCCCCTCACAGTCCAAAAACATGCTAAAGTTAACTAGAGTTAACAAATTTGGTGTGTGAGTGACTGGTGTGTGCACTTACTCTTGTAAGGAAATATTTCAAGGACTGGGGAGGCAGAGGCAGCTAGGGCTTTATTGCAACAGGTACCAGGGTATAACATTACATTATTGACCCAACAGAGAAGCACAAGACTGGGGAACTCTTATACATGGCAACAGAAGGGAAGGAACAAGGGGCACCTGTGGCTAGTTAACACGAAGGCAGGAACACAAGATAAGGACAACGAGCTACAGGCTTGGCTGATTAAGGCCCGCCTGTGGGAAACACAAGGAATACACTGGTAGGGTGGGGCTGGACATGACACCCAGAAGCAATATTACCCGCCTAGTAATAATATGTCTCCTCTTTACAGATTGATTACTGTCTGTTGACTGTTGACATGTTTTAAAGAATAATGGTGAGTTAATTTTCATTGTTCTTTTAAAAAAAGTAATATGTCAGACTTTAGTAAAAACACGAATAGCACAAAGACCATTGCTGCTGAAGCGCAACCCTAAGTGTAACCGAGACAATCTCGCATGAAATATTTAGGTGCAGTACCATTTGTTGCAGGATTCAGAGATGAGATCTTGGTTTAGCGTTAATTTCTGTCCATTTCATTATTCCTGTGATAGCTATGGCCACACGGTAAGATCACAAACATCATCTTTAGTTATTTGTAGGTTTTCTTTTAATCAAATTTCTTTATTTACAATAACAATGCATAGTTTATAGTTTGCCTTTTGCGTTTCGTGCAGTGGTCTGCTTAATCTTTTAATTTTACAGTTACTTGGGTGTGGGGAATATCCTTCCTAGTCATGGAGGTGTGGCTGAGGGCGGAGGATTCCTGAATGGATAATTCTTGGAGTAGGATGGAACCATGTGCTGCCATAGCAAGAGGGGGGGAGTTGGGGTTTAGTTGTGTTTTGCTCTGTTTAGTGGTATGTGGTGTTTATTTGGTTTACCCTCTGTATGTGAATTGGTTTGGCAAAACCGCTATATATGTTCCTACAGGTTTCTTGTTATTAAGGTCAGTTGGTCTTAGTCAATGTTTTGCTTTGTTATGGTAAGTTTAGTTGTTTTCTTTTGACCTCTCTTATAGGCCCTTTTGCTGAAGTTTCTAGTTTGGTTGTTTGTATTTTTTGAGGGGGTTTATAAAGCCCTATTTTCCTTCGTTAAACCCCTGTGTTTGTGTTGCCTTACTGCTTGGTCCCTTACATTCCAGTAGGGCCATGGTGACCCAGAAGTTATCCTGTGTAGGACATAGAGGAGGAGTGGCCATCGGGAGCACCAGGTCAAGAGGCCCTGCACACCCTTTCAAATTCTCAAAAAGAAATGCATCTCTGAAAAAAGGAGCGGCCTCTCCTAAAACAAAAAATTAAAATGGTACACACTTGCTGTGTGTAAAACTAAACTGCATTTTGCAATGGACAATGAACTGAAAAGAATAGAGAACGGTGGTTGTGAGAAAGCAAAAGAAGGTACTGGGGGAGGATGTAGCGAAATGCATGAGAATTTAAGCTTTACTTAGAACAGGTGAGAAGTTGTAGCCCATTAGCTTTATAACACTGACTTATGACTTTGGTAGCAATAGGTGAAAGCAAAATAGCCAGCTAGATGGCACATGTGATTGGTTTTACAGTATGTCCATCCACCCTTCCATTATCTGCCGCTTATCTGGGGCTGGCCCGTAGGGGCAGCAGTCTAAGCATGGATGCCCAGATCTCCCTCTCACCAGCCACCCCCTCCAGCTCCCCTGGGGCAATACCAAGGCATTCCCAGTCTAGTCTCCTCCCAGTTGGACATACCTGAAACACCTCTCTAGGGGGATGTCCAGGAGGCATCCTAGATAGGTGCCCGAACCACCTCAACTGGTTCCTTTTGATGCGGAGGAGCAGCGGCTCTACTTTGAGCCCCTCCTGAATGTCTGAGCTTCTCACCCTATCTCTAAGGCTGAGCCTATTCACCCTGCGGAGGAAACTCATTTCTGCCGCTTGTATCTGCAATCTCTCTTTCAGTCAGTACCCAAAACTTATCACCAGTGGTGAGGGTAGAAACACAGATCGACGGGTAAATGGGTAGTTTTTGACTTCCGGCTCAGCTCTCTCTCTGATGCCCATGTGGGCTGACTATAGGGGCCCACAAAAGATGTATATGGGTCAAGTGGGCATGAGCTTGATCTAGTTAACACTTTATATATCCCATATGGTTTCAATAATACAGGCCCCCTATGGGAAGCCCATGTGGGCCGTTCATGTGGGACCCATAAGGGATTCATATGAGTCAAGTAAGCATGGGCTGCAAGTGGGTAACATGATCTTGGACGAAAATGGTTTCAGTAACATGGGCCCTGCATGGGATGCCTATATGGGCAAACTGTATAGGATCAATGAGGCATATATGTGGGCTAAATAGGCATGGGCAGTACCTGGGTATATTTGATGGGCCCCATATGGGATATTTGTGGGCTTAGTGGGAATGGGCTTGATCAGGGTAACACTCTGTGGGCTGAGTATGGGTTTAAGTAACATAGTTCTATATGTGGGCTGACTCTATTTCGCTCTGGTAAAAACCCATATGCCTGCCACCCAGGTGCGCCTGCAGTCCTCCCTCCTACCTACGTATACATACATTACATGTACCCACTAGTGCCTCCCAGTGCATCCAACAAACATTACAATAAAATAAAATATAGCTCCAACAAATATAAAAGTACAAAACTGAACACCCAAGATATAATCTGTTGCCAGATGTGTTATGTACATGTCTTCAGTGCTGTCTCTCAGATTTTCCTTTCTCTTTGACAATTCTCCTCATGTAAAGGCAGAGGTGAGTAGAACACTGCAGGTGATGAGAAAGGAGCAGGGGAGACTCTGAAGAGGTGAAAGATGTATGTACGAGAGACTAGCAGTAAAGTTAAGTTCTGTTGCTTGTGTGAAAAACCTAGGACTAATGATGGATGTGCTTGAGGAACTTAATGACCTGTCGGAGGCTCTGCAGTCCAAAGATATTAAATTGTCTCAATCAGTTCATCTCATAAAAAGGCAGTAAAATGTTTTCAATTCCATGACCAGCAACCCATTGTGGTCCATTCTACAGACAAGCATGTGAGGCAGTACAGCAAAGGTCTTTTAATGGAATAATACTATAGAGGGGCAACAGGCAGAAGTAAATAGATACAACTCAATTTTATGAAGTACTATGTAAAAGAATGCAAGCAAGAATGGTCACAAGTGAAAAGGAACCACTCTTTCTCAAAGTCAACGTGTTGGACAAAAACACATGGCCAAGCCCTCTACCTTTATGGTGTGGGGATAATGAAGTGATGGAGCTTTGTAACCTTTTTAATATAGTATTCACTGGTATAAAGTTACAACAAAGTTACAGGGATTTCAAAGACAATTCCAATGCAGCAATGCACAAGTCACTTCTCAAACTTAAACATGCAACTGAAACCATCGCTGTTAGCAGTGCAGAGTGTGAGGCAGAGATGAATGCCGCTGTGACACCATTGCGCTCACAACTGACTATTGAAAATATCTCCTCACTAATGTATGGTAAATAGCCTTCCTCTCATTTCTTGGGAACCTACAAAGTTTGTGAAGAAGTGGGTGGCAACAAAAGGCCTGCTGACCATTTAGCATGTGAAAAAGGTGCACTATGCACTGATGTCTCCAGCTAATCTGCGATCTGATGAAGTAAACGACATATTTATAGGGAGAAATAGCTTATGTACAAAAGTTTAGGAAATGTCATTGTGTTCTTTGTAGTGGAACTATGTTGGACTGCATGTTGTAATTTTGTAAGAATTTGGAGGATTTTTGAAGACAATAATGGTTTGCATGTCAGTATAACTAAAAGACCTAAAAGAGAATCTTTTGTCTCAAAAATGTTTTTTTCTGTCACAAAAAATCAATTATTTTAATTAAAAATGAATAAGCTATACTAATTTTCATTATGGTTACTGTACCCCCCGCCCTCCACCCTGAGCCCTCTCCCTATTAAAATAGCAAATCTTAATTAAACCGTGATGAAACGTGTTTTATCAATGAAAACCAGCCTCTTCTCCAAAAAAATCAATTTGGGTCACGTGATGTGTGACGTAGCTGAAGAGATGCAGATTCACACCATTCTGTTTGTTTACTACACTTAACATGATTTATCACTCCCAAATATGGTCAATACTTGCATAGACAGGGCTCTAGATTGCATTGGCGACCATTTTTTGAAGTCGTGCGAGTGCAAATTTCATTTGGTCGCATTTGTGTGAGTTTATGTTCATTAATGTCACATCACGTCGAACACCCGGGTGTAGCGTCCACCTTTCCTTTCTCCGTTTCCCTCTGTTCTCTGAACTCATTATAAAACATGTTCACAGTACTGTCGGCGGACATCACAAACGCAATCTCTGTTATAGACACCAAACTAACATGTAGATAAATTCAGTGCTTTAATGCTGTAATTCATGAATTGAAGCACATAACATAAGGTGCATATCAATATACAATTTAATAATTACATTAATAATGTTAATGTAATTAATACTATGCACTTTGTCTCTATAATTCTTACACTGTAATATATAACTTATTTTTTTTCCAGGTGCAAGGAGTTCACTAATGTCAGATTCGGTAGTTCACCAATCAGAATTCTTTAATTAAAGTGCTGATAATTTATCTGCATATTTGATGTGGTAGCGGATGTGACCCTGAGGTGCCTGTAGCAGAGCTCGCGTTTCTGACATCCGCTGACGGCGCCGTGAACATGTTTTATTATGGATGCAGAGAACAGAGGGAAACGCAAAGGAAAGGTGCATTCTACAGCCAGGTGTGTGACGTGACATTAGTGAACGCGCCTCATGTGCTGCCATGAGGTAAAAGACAGGTGAGACATTTATTCTTTATCATAGTTAACGTCATTTAAACTAGCTGGCTAGCTGTAAGACAAATTTCTGTATAGACATGTTTAAAGTTGAAAGAGTGTACATATTTTTAATGGGAGTGGGAGTTAATGGCACAATATGTATTATTTAGATCTATAATCATACACGTTAAATAGATCTATATTTTTAATGTGGTAGACTAATGCATTGCAGGTTAGGGATATGAATTTCAGTTTGTTAGTTTAGTTTTAGTTATTGCTCATGTGGATTTCCAGCTGTGCTTATGCTATATCTCTTTTCAAATGCCTCTCTAATGTACAGTGTGTAGCATTGTTTGTCTCTGACTTTTAGCAGCGACTCGAGAATAAGTTACCGGTTACCCGCTACTCTGAATCAAGCGGCAAGCGACAGTGGCACACGTTTCCCCTCTGCTACATCACTTCTGGTATTTTAAGACGGAGGCTGTTTTTAGGCAGGGTGTGGAAGAAAGCCACATAAAAGCCCAAAAAACTACTTTTATAATCAAATATCAACTGTATTTGCATCCAAAATGCTTATTATAGATAAGATACAAAAACACCTTGATGTGTTTATCATGTAAGATGCTCTTTAATTATTTTTATTCAGATAGTATAAAACAATATGAAAACATATGAAATCATACAAAGGATAACTAGCAATAGAATAACTTCTTTTCTATAGAAAAGCATCTTCCCTTCAAATCCTGGCCTTGAGTTTTAAGGTTAAAGCCTTTTTCAATGTTATAGCTGCACTAGAGCCTATCAGAGGTGGTGCTGAAGTCTGATCATTTTGCACATTGAGTTCTTTGTGTAGCAGGTGTCAAGGGCTGATAGTGTTTCTCCTTTGAAAGTTGTTTCTGTCAAAACCTTTGCCCATGAAGTTGGCCTCAGTTTCATTCTAAGTGGTGTTATGTTATTTTTGATGTTAGCTTATACTGTATTTTATTAAACCTGAATTTTGTTTTACAGAGGCTCTTAAGGAGAATCCATTTACAGCAAAAGTGAACCAGCAAGAAGCTGAGAGGGCGCTGTCAAAGTGCTTCATTGGGGGGCCAGAGACAGAGGAGGACAAAGGGCATCCAGAATGCAGCCGAGAGTAGGCCTAATGAGCAGCCGTTCTGTTCTATTGTTGTTCAGTGTTCTTTTAGTAAGTGCTGCTTTGAGAAGGTTGCAAATGCTCTTTAATGATGCTATTATTAAGAACAGCATATAATCATGCTGGTCTTATGGTTTTGAGCTTTTAAGAAGCCATGAAAATATTACAAATAAAAGTTGAATTTGAAAAGATAGAAGTCTCACTGTGTGCTCTAATTGTAATTTATGGTCATTTATTTGCCAAATGATAGATAAAACAATTTTCATTAAGTATACATGTCTAAACATTTTGGCATGTTAATATTGGAGTTCATCTGTGAATGGGGGAGGCATATACCATTATTTGTTATGTTGTCCCCATGTTGCATCAACATGGAACCTGAAGCTGGGCTGGAGCTAGCCCACCTGTGCCCCAGTGTAACACTGTATGAAACCCTTATGGGCAATTGTCATGGGTCCAAAATGGAACCTGCGGACAAGCCTACATGGGGTCCATTGGACAATTCCAAATGGGGCCCAGTTTTCAGCCCACTTTGTACCCACATGGGCCCCACATACAAATGCTGGCTGGGTAGGCATATGTTTGTGTAGTTTTCTTTCCAGAGTCACAGGTCATTCTAAAAAGGCCTTATTACTCAGTGAGACTTGCATGACTTGAGTATCTCATTTGTGTATTTAAATATCACACCAGAAAAATTTCCAAAATTAGCCATTTGGTGATACAAATTACTTGACATTTGACCATTGTGACAAATGTGTGTAGCAATGTTTCAGTATGATACAATTTTTTTTGCTCACAACATTATAGCCACTATAGGCTACTACTGCCACAAAATTTGCATAGCAGTCTCCCTCTTGGAGATGTGCTCACAGACTCATAAAGACAAGCAAATGAAGGGCCCTCAATTGACTTCAGTATCTACTATGCGTTCCTTGAACAACTAAAGCAGGTGCTATAATTTACAGGATATCAGAGAATTTAGAGTTTAGGTACCTATTAAAAAGGTGAGGAAATGGGTGGAAAAAGTCAGTTTCTTTTATATAAAATAGCCTGGAGATTTTCCACACATTCAACGGTATGTTAGTTTCAATGGTATGCCACAATATAGATTTTAATTACAACTCATGCCTTCACATTATCTACTGAATTTCTTGCAGTGAATATGTTTAGTGTCACATAGATGAAGAGCAGGGATTTTAGACTTAAATTAGGTTTTATTTTAAAAATACATTTGATCATTTAGTTCAGTAATATGTACACATACTTGTTTATTGAACCATCACTTTTGGATTGAGGTGCAAAACTCAGTTATACTGAGTATGTACTCTAGATGGAATTTAGCATCTGGAAAAGCCTACTATTCACCTTTACGGGTTTTGATGAAGACCCACACATACACATGAATGTACTCCACACATTTGTGTAAGGCATTGAATCTTCAGTGCATTTGTGTACAGTACTAAATCTCCAGTCCAAAATTATATACACCATGTCTGATAATGACAAACACTACACAGTAGTGAGTTTACACAATGCTGCCTGTACAACAATGCAAATAAGGCTATAGCTGAAACAGGGTAAGGGCAGAAAAAAAATGAAAGTATACGTCGGACAAATCTTGTTGCACTAAGACCACGTTTCCTGGAAAATCTACAATATTACCAAGTCATTCAGCTTCTTGCTTAAAAGACAACTGTAGCTTAACAAGTTTACACCGGGTCAGTGTCCACAACAGTGGTAAATTATTTATCAGCCTGGCATAAAACTTAATTATGAAGGGCCATTGCTCCACGAGAGGTCAAAATGAACTTACTGAATCTGAAAAACCTAGTTTCCACTCACATCATATGAACTGATAACAGACTGAGGATGTGTTCGACGGGTAAGAGTTGCAGCCTTATAGCCAATAAAACTAGCATTAAGTCGAAATCCTAAAAAGAAAAAAAAATTATTCAGTTCTTCTTCGTCCAAAGACGGCAGACATGCTCCTGACGATGCCCTTGATTCCATGCGTCTCCTTTTTAATGGCACGCGCCTCGCGGATCAGATCCAGCAGTTCGTGGAAGACCAGCAGAGCGCCATGGTACGTCTCGGCCGCAGAGATCTCAAAAAAGCCACACCTCATGGAGAGGGCGAGCAGCCTACCCTCTTCGCTGGAAACCGTGCGCCGATGCTGCAGATCGCGTTTGTTGCCGACGATTATTACAGGCACGGTTCCTGGTATCTTACTCTTGCGGTGCCTGATGTGTTGCAACTGCAGGCGCACCACGTTGAAGCTGGAACGATCACAGATGCTGTAGACCAAAATGAAACCATCCGCCCACTGGAGCTGTTTCTCGGTGATGTGTCCAGATGCCTCCGGGCCCTGAATCAGAGAAGGTTACTGTTTACGATCGGGTCATTGATACACCTGTGTGTACTGAAAACAAGCAAGAAATGAATGAGAATTTACGGCCCAAGTGTACAGTACAGGTGTTGATTAGCCTACTAACCACCGGGGAATTGTATAATATTGTATGGTGTATAATAATTCAGTGTTTAGTTCTCCACAACTGAAAATATTTATTATATTATTATTATTCCAAAGAATCCACCTTACCCGCGCATATATTGAATCCCAGATATTGAAAGAAATTTCCCGTCCATCAATTCTGTCACTATGATAGTAGATCCAGTCTAAGGATTAAGATACAACACTAAACTTAGTGTCAACAGTACTTAAAGTGACTGACTCCACTTTAACCATTTGAAATGCTTACCTATATCGCTATATTCACCGATGAACCTTCTAGTGATAAACCGCACCGTCAGCGCTGAAAACAGGAGAACTCAGATTATGTTTTCATAAAGACCTCAAAGTTATCTTAACTTTGCATAAAGTCAGTAATACATCTTGCACAGTACTACACTTGACCTATGGTTTCATTATCGAAATAATGGAGCAAGGTAAGAAGAGCGCCGTGTGCGCCTCAATAAGTAGCTCAGGAACTTAATGCATACACAAAAATAAATGAGTACTAAGAGGCGTCTATACTGACCAGTCTTCCCAACGTTTTCTCCTCCAACTAATAAAATATTGACACCCACTTTCTGTTGGGTTGTGTCCATTGTTTTCCCGTTGTAGTCAGAACGGGAATTAACCTCAGCAATCATTTGTAGAGACAGCGTTGCTATACAAAGCTCACCCTTTGGACAGTGTGGCTGACTCGCAGTATTTATAGAGGCTGGGCGGACGCTGCTTCGTGGGAAGCTCTGGAGATCCAATTGGATGAATTACATTTTACAAAGTAAATAACATGCCAATTTAACTTTAAAGCAGAGTCTCTTCAGTGAGACTGAATAACTGAGGCTTCTCTCATAACGTGTAATAAATGAACGGTACACGCCAGCTTTTTCTAACTTCATATAACGACACCTTGAAGTAGCACTCAAGCTTCAAAATGTTATTAAACGATTAGTCTTTTATACCGTTAATTGAAGCGTTAAGAATTATAGCCTATTCAAGGAACAGTACGTTTTCTCCTAAACCAGAATCATTTCTATAAAATTGTAAGTATGCTACATATCAAACTACATATTTCAAAGGTACCAATTTAATGGCAACTTCTGAGCAGCTGGACAGGCACGTAATCATTCCTGAATAAATTAAAAAGAAAGGGACTGTCTCTCCGCATTATTCAGCAATGTAGCACCCTCTTGTGTTTCATATACCTAATAACAGGAAAGAAAAAATCTGTGTATTTGCCCGTTATTTTACGAAAACTCATTAGGTTTAAAATTAGTTACATGAGTCTGTACAATCTTTTTTCCCCCGTGAATAATATTAAATTGTAAGATTTATATTTGGCGACAAATACACAAAATAACGGGGAGATTTAAACAGTTCGATTAAATGCATGATTAAGTCCACAGCGATGATTTTTATTAATACATTTCCCCGTTGTCTTAGTGTTTCGCATTTATAATCAGATCTCACACTGTATGTATGTATGTTCATATGGGTACGTACAACTGAATCTTTGTATTGTTTTAATGCTTAGTATGTTATACACTCAACATGGCCATTTCAAAGAACTCTATTCTTTGCTTTGAATCTTAATTGATATATTTATGGCCAGGAAATTAATCATATTTTTCTAAACTAATGTGTAAGAGATTCATATGCAGTGATTACGGATACTCCCATTCCTGGCAGGGATCAATACACATTAGAGTGGGAACACTGGTTGTTGTGATCTAGTGATTCCAGCTTTTTGACTAATCATTTGTCAGTTTAACTGGAGGTGAGCACCTAGATAATACTACAAAGTGATCACCTTACAGGCCCTAATTTGAGTCAATCACACACTTGGAACTATGTCAGTCCCTGAGTTGAACTGACCAGACACATTAACATTGTTCCTGTGTGCATCTGCTGCACAGCCCCTGAACTGATTTAAAATCAGTTTCATTGTGTCCATAAATGTCACAATCTACCAAAAGTAAATTCTAAACTATACGCAGCAAAAGTATGGACAGGACGCCAGTGCATATCGCTAATTTCCCATTCACAGCAAAGAGTATGATCATGTGACCATAATGGTGAAAAGTGATATCTCCTATCTGTCCTGAAGGTGATAAACCCTACTGGTAAAATGTGGATAGTCATTTTGTGATACATAAACTACACAATATCCAAATCCTGTTTTAAAATGTGAAACTAAACATGAAAATGTATAACACTTTTATTGTAAAAAAGTACTAATTTCAAAATACCAAAATCAAGACAGAAATGTCAGTTCACAGGAAATGTGGTAAACACTTCGTTCCATCAGTCCACTGTCCTAGCATTCTTTGTTGCGTTTCACAGGTGGCTCAGATACATTCTTCCTTAGGAACTCTCTCATCCTCTTCAGTGTCTCGCTCTGCCTTGAGCTTGCCATTTCTACCCGTTTCCTAGCCTCTTGCTCCATATTGAATGCATACTTCGGAAAGTTGTTGATGCTCTTCCCAAAAACTTTGAGAAGGGTCTTCTCAAAACAGCTCTGCAGCTTTGTGATTTTGCTGGATTCCTGAGTTGCAGTAGAATATAGGTGAGGTAACCACCTTCATGCACCACAATCAAACAAGAAAATAGGCGAAGCAGGCTGACAAGGGCCAGGGTAATCATACCTTTGAACTTTTTAGGATGTCCAACAGGAGCCGGACATCAGACACAAACTCAGAGGGTGTGCAGTAAGGAGGCTTCAGGTCCCGTAACAGACGGCCTTGTACATACATGATGCTGACGCTACGTGAGGAGTGAGATGACGACTGAATTTGATAATAGGACATAAAAAACAGTTAATCACCCAGATCAGTGTACAGACAAACCCTACAATGAATGTTCCATGGAGGCAAGACACACATCAAAATCGCACCTCTACTTGCTGGTACAGGGCCGAGCTGTTCGTTGCACACAACAGCACAAGTAGCACATGTTCACATTTCTGGCAGTAGGGGGAGACAAAAGAGGAGAAAGGTGAGCCAGTCATACAATAGGTTCCCTGGTTAACCTACTTCTATACAGAATTTCCTTGCTTTTCTATACAAATAGATATATATATATATATATATATAT
>JAAGVU020000045.1:18343452-18357240 GCA_011763525.2 Mormyrus iriodes
TCAAAAATTCCCATAAACACACTCCTAAACCTTGTGGAAAGCCTTCCCAGAAGAGCTGAAGCTGTTATAGCTGCAAAATGTAGGCCAACTCCATATTAAAGCCTGTGTATTAAGAATGGGATGTCATTAAAGTCCATGTCTGTATAAAGGTAGGCGTCCCAATACTTTTGGCAATACAGTGTATCTATCTTTTTTAACTTGTACTTTTTCTTTAACCTTAGTTTTTGATTTATTAATTATGATCAAATACACCAAGTCAAGTTTTTTGTATGCATGCATACTTGGCTATGTAGGAAAAATGGAGACAGAGAGGAAAGCCTGACCCATATCAAAGGAAACTTAAAGACCATTAATAAATCCTTGCAGCCTCCAGATCGCCTCTCCTTGCATTCCTACATCATGGGGCCCCCTTGCATAAGGGGAACTTATCAGATAGAAGGCCTTGCACACCATCCAACCCCAGACTGCAATATAACCGATGGCCCATAACTTTGTGACAAGGGCCATAAAATAGACCATAAACTTTCACTACAAGAACAAAGAGGCCGCCTACCACTCCAGAACATGAACAAGCATTCACCTTTTACGACCTCTGAAAAGGCACCAATGGTGGAAAAAGTAACTAAAAATCTTACTCCCTGTGGTAGAGAGAAGTTCCCTACCTTGGTGAATGTTAAGTATCAAGGAACTGGACTTACACACATGCTGCCTTCTGATATCCACATTCCACATTGTCTTGGTCCCACAATGTTTTCCTTAAACTGTGACGAATGACATAGAACACATTGGTACTGGAATGTGGTGTTGAGGAAACCTTATATCTGTGGGAGCCCCAGACGGGGCCGTCACACGTACACCTACATACACACACACGTTTGTATTCATGTCTTTGTGGGAACCATCCTTTCATGTCTATGGGAAAAACCCTAATTGAACCTATGACAATCTTAACCATAAGTAACCAAATAAAATACAAGACGTCTGGCATTTTTATGTTTTTTGATTGCAGTCACAGATTTTTATAAAATTGAATTTCCCCTTGTGGGGACCGAACAAATGGTCCCCACAACGTATTATATACATATACATTATATACACATACAGACAGTCATCAGGATCATGGGGTGTGACTTCTTACCCACTGACTGCAGTTTATTCAAGAAGTAAGGCAAATGAGAAAAGTAGATCTTACTACAGTTAGGTCCATAAGTATTTGGACAGTGATGCAATTTTTGTAATTTTCTCTCTGTATACCACCACAATCAATTTGAACTTAAACAATCAAGATGTGACGGAAGTATAGACTTTAAACTTTAATTTAAGGGGTTTAACAAAGGTATTGCATTAAGCTTTCTGAAATTACTGCCATTTTTCACAGAGCCCCTCCATTTTCAGGGGCTGAAAAGTAATTGGACATGTGACTGACAAACAGCTTCATGGCCAGGTGTTGCTTGTTCCCTCCTTATTCCATGCCAAATTAAGTAGATAAAAGGTCTGGAGTTCATTCGAAGCACTGAATTTGCACTTGGTAGCTGTTCACTGGAGCGCAACATGAGGTCCAAAGAGGTGTCAATGCAAGAGAAGGAGGCCATAATCAGGCTGAAGAAAACACAAAAAATCTATCAGAGAGACAGTTAAAATTTTAGGAGCGTCCAAATCAACAAATTGGTACATTCTTAAAAAGAAGGAATGCACTGATGAGCTCAGCAACACCAAAAGGCCTGAGAGACCCCAAATGACTACTAAAGTGGATGACTGCAGAATTCTTTCCTGGGTGAAGAAAAAGCCCTTTACAACATCTAGCCAGGTCGAGAACACCCTTGAAGAGGTAGCCGTATCACTGTCACAGTCTACACTCAGGAGATGCCTTTATGAATGTTAATACAGAGGGTTTACCTCTAGATGCAAACCATTGATTATACTGAAGAACAGGAAAGCCAGATTAGGCTTCGCCAAAAAAACATCTTAAAAGCCTGCCCAATTCTGGTATAAGGTTCTTTGGACAGATGAAAGCCAGATCAACTTGTACCAGAATGATGAGAAGAGAAGAGAATTTAGAACGAAAGGGACAGCTCATGATTTGAGGAATACCACATCTGCCTAACATGATGGAGGCAATGTTATAGCATGAACACGTACAGCTGCCAATGGAACTGGGTCACTGATGTTTATTGATGATGTGACTGCTGACAGAAGTAGCAGGATGAATTCTGAAGTGCAGGGGGCTATACTCTCTGCTTAGACTCAGCCAAATGCTACAAAACTGATTGGAAGGTGCTTTACAGTGCAAAAGGATAATGACCCAAAACAGTGCAAAAGCCACCCAAGAGATTCTCAAGGTAAAGAAATGGAATATTTTTCAAAGGCCAAGTCATTCACCTGATCGCAACCCAACAGAGGATGCCGTTCAGGTACTGAAGACAAAACTAAAGGCAGAAAGACCAACAAACAAGCAGCAAATGAAGGCGGCAGTAAGCAGTAAAGGCCTGGAAAAGCAACACAACGGAGGAAACTTGGTGTTTGGTGATGCCCCGAGTTCCAGACTTCAGGCAGTTGTTGACTGCAAAGGATTTTCAACTAAGTATTAGAACAATACATTATTATATCATATTATATTATATTACTTTGTCCAATAACTTTTGAGCCTCTGAAAATGGAGGGGCTCTGTGAATAATTTATATGAGTAATTTTGGAAAGCTTAATGCAATACCTTTGTTAAACTCCTTAAATTAAAGCTGAAAGTCTATACTTCTGTCACATATTTATTGCTTCATTTCAAATCCATTGTGGTGGTATACAGAGAGAGAATTACAAAAATTGTATCACTGTCCAAATACTTATGGACCTAACTGTATACAACTGCATCTGTACCATCCCAGTATATACAATATACCTCATTAGTTATGTGATTAATTAATTCACTAAGTTAACCTCTATCTATGAAAACATTACTGTTATATCATATATTATGTGCAGTGTCATTTGGTTTGTTATACCATGGTTGATGTGAATATGTTGCTTAGAGTAGTCCCTTGTATAACGGATAATAATAATTAAATGCTACCCTGCTTAAACCGCTCTGAGAATAAAACTTGGCAGACCCCTCCCAGTAATGAAATAGCATGCATAAAATTAGTCTTAATGTTAATTTTATGACCTTCATATCATTAACATATTCACACGCAATGACCATAGGTCAGCCGACCTTTGGGTCCTTCCAGGCAAAACCTATTAAAATGCCTCGATGTCCAAGAAGTATGCTCTCATTTTCTCTGTCTCCCTATCTCTGCTCTTATTTTCACTTTACACTCTCTTGTGTTTGCTCACCAGGAATCTTCCCTGAAGTGCAGAGTCCAGAGGTCAACGCCATCTACAGGCTGAAAGCCAAACAAACATCAAGCAGAATTCTCAGTTTGATTTCATTGCTGCTTGCCATACTATATTGGTCATAGCAGGTTTATTCAATGCTGTTTCTCAAACAACTACGTCGCTCTATTTACAATAATCTGGTTTGAGCAACAATCAGTGGACGAGTAAGTAATTTGGGTATGTAAAAGAATATACATAATTTCCTCTTTTAAGATACACTTTTCTATGAACTGAACTTCTTATGTATTTGGTGGCGAATAATCATCTGTGCACAGAACTAACTGGCATAATTTCCCCAGAAATAATTTATGAGCTAATTTTCTTCAGCTAATAAAACTGATGGTGGGCGCACACACACACACACGTAAACAGAATATTGATACAACATACAATTTCTTTTTTACCGAAACATGTAGGTAATTCCTACATTCATAAGAATTTATCACTGACACCAAACTGTAAGTCCTAAATCGGTAATCGTCTAGTAGGCCTGAACTGCTATATAGCTATAGCTAATAAATCCCATTAATACCAAACTGTGTCTGATTCCTTCATAACTAGAGCACATTCAATCACTTCTTCAACTGAGATTTTAATGTCAATGGTTATAAAAAAACTCTTTTTATATGCTGAGTTGTTTTTTTGAAACAAAATAAGACAAGCAGACATATATCATGAATATAAATGGAAAAATAAGCCAGCTGTTTTGAATAGACATCTTGTCTGCCCCAAACATTCATCTCTTTGAACACTGCAGTACATGTTTAGCGACCGATGTGCTAATTTATAAATTCACTGCTGAGTTGGAGCTGGAAGCCTTCTAGATGCTCTTTCAGCTTTTCCCTCAGATCTCCAGCTCCTGCAGCAGTCCTGACCTCTGCTGTGTAACATCCCTCCTTTTCAATCTGTCCTGTGATCTTTTGTCCTCCATCACTGGCCTCCAGATAAGGTTCCAGGCTGCCATCAGTCACATCACTGTGAAATTCCACCTCTGACACTAGCAGAGGCTGAACTGCAGTGTCCCTTAGTTCATTCTGGGCTGTGCTTTTTCTCACATCTTCCCCAGGTACTGGGACCAGCAGTAGATGTCCATCCCTGTCTTCTTGTACCCAAAACACCTGTTGGTCCTCAGTCCCAACTCCCACCTGTCCCTCACCAACAGAGTCCATCACAAAAACCCTTGGTTGTGGGGTGAGGCCTTGCTGGACCAGCTCAACCTGCTCCATTTGCACCTGCGGTTTATGCAGCTCGAGCCGCATTGATTGCAGTAGATGCAAATCCTGTGATGGAGAGACTGCCTGCAGTGATCCTGTTGACAGAGAGCTTGTGATATACCTCTGATTTGGCTTCTCTGGCTGCAGTGGTACCCTGTGAAATTCCTGGAGTGCACCAGTCTGGCTCACACTTTTTAATGTAGCTGCCTGAGGCTGCACTGGCTGCACCTGCTGCTGCTGCGGTGACAGCTGCCAGCCCTGCGGCAGCTCCATGGTGACTATCTGCACATCTTCGATTGCATTTCCCTCCTGCCCCCCCGTGCAGCCACTGTAGTAGTAGTAGTAACAACAGGCCTCAGCTCCAGTGTCTGCAATCTTTTCCTGAGTCTTTCCAGCAATCTGGCTTGTAACTTTACTCTCTTGATTGTGCTTCTTTTTCTCTTCTGTTTCACGGCACTGGGAACCAACTTTGTCCTCAAGTCTCTCTTTTACTTTCTCAGATGTTGCTGAATTTATTTCCTCTCTGTCACCAAGCTGCTCTTGCCCTCTTCCACAGTAGAAGCAGTAGCCCATCTTCTCTTTGGTCCTTGCTGATGACGATTGGGGATATCCTCCCCATTCACTTGAGTCTTCTGCTTCATCATCAAAGAGGTTCAACTCCTCTGCCATCCTCTCTATCTCCATTTCTTGCTCATCGGTCCCCTGTCTCGTGGCTCTGTCTGCTCTTTCTCTGACACCACCTTGTAGGCTCTGTTTTCCCCTACCTTTACTCTCTTTCCATTTCGCGCCCCCTCTGAGGTGCAGAAGTGTTTGTCGAAGCCGGTCCTCCCGGAGACGCAGCAGCGTGTGTCTGAGACGCGTCTCCCTCCGTCTGGCTGCATTGAGTAGGCGGAGGGTCTTCTCCAAGCTATCAATAGCCCTATCGTAGCGCTTCCTCCACACCGAGGGACAGAGCTGGGCATAGCTATGCTCTCTGGGCAAATGAAACCCTGGGGGCGGTGGTAGTCGTTTCATGTACCGAGACGGGGAAGGAGGCTGAGGGGGCGATGATGACTGAGGGTCTGTAGGAAAAGGTGCTACTGTCTGGGAGGAAGGGGGAGCACTTTCAGAGGAAGTGGGCAGATCCTGGGATGTGTGAGGTGAAGATTGGGAAAAAGAGGAGGGCAAAGGAAAGTTAGCGTTTGGAAGAGGCTTTGTTCCCATCCCAGCCCTCCCGGCCTCCTTCACAGAACTCTTTTGTTCAATTGCCTCTTCCAGGGGAGAGTCCACCTCACCAGCAGCATTTCCTGTACCAGCAGAGCTCTCGGGCCCCTGCTGATTATCAGGCTCTAACACAGTCCTTGACTGCTTCAGGGAACGCGTCTCTCTCCTTGGAATATACAAAACAAACACATCAGGGGTGGTAAAATTCACTGATTTGCATTGGTGCACCAGCATAAAAGATCATGATGTGACTGCCCTGGCTAAAAAAGCCTGCATCAGATACAATCTGGGATGAACTTCAGACGCATCGTTTCTAACATCTTTGCATCAGTAAAAAAATTATTAATTTATAATTATTAGTAGAGGCCCAATGCCTTAATTATTTAGAAATGTGACCAGTAATTTTATATTTTAAATGACTCCTCTCTAATCTGTTTCTGTATCTGTAACCATATTGAATTGCATAGTATGCATAGTATGAATTGTATTCTTTTGCATTGCATTGTATTGTGTTGGCACTGCATCACAATAGGGGCGAATCATATTGTATTGCATTTGTAGTTGCTTCATATGTATCTTTGCTGTATCAAATTGTTGCCAAAGCATGGAGATGTGTATCACATTGGCCTAAGTGACAGAAGTACACACCCCTATAAAAGACATGAATTTCTTTTGTGAAGATGACAGGTTTAGATGTGCATGTATGTGTCTCTCTGTATTACCGTGCCTGTCTGGTCGTCTGTGTCTGCTTGCTTGTCCTTTGCCCTTTATCACTAGTGCATCGCATTTTCCTTGAGAATGTTTCAAAGACAGTAGGTAATGCATCTTCTTTCAGTCTTCGGTAACCACTATGTGCAAGAGCGAGAAGCGAACAGGATAAATGGCTGGAAAATGGATGGATTGCAACTACAGACAAAACAGATTTTGTTGTGGACTTTTTGGGGAGCACTGTTAGAAGAAATCATTTGGTCCTAGCTGTATGAAAATAATCACACATCGAGCATGACGAAATGCTGAACATTCAATAACATATGCTCACCATTAGCAGGTGTGACTGACTGCTTTGCACTTATCTCCCTCTAGCTTACCTGACCCCAGACAGCTCAAAACTCTCTGGTGTAAAGTGTTTGGAGCAGAAGTAGATGAAGTGACTCTGGGGGTCCCACTGACCCTTTCCCTGGGGGTCCTTGCGTTGGGAGTTTAAGATCCACTGTGTCCGCCGTGGGCTGCCACGCTTTGGCAGCCTGTCAAGGATCCAAGGATTCAAAAGCTTTACTGTCATTTGTACAAATTCAGTGAAATGCTTCACAGAATTGCGAAAAATAACATAAAATATATACATACAAGTACAGGACTCTCAAGTCTCACGCATTGACCATGAGACACACATTTCAACCAGTTCACACGCCACACCTTATGTTTCTCACGCTGAGAAGTAAAAGATAACGCCCACCAAGGTGTCCCGTTATATAGGATTAATGGAGGATGCACAGACATAGGGAGTGTAGTTTTCCGCCAAGTTCATAGCTGTCGCGATCGAGTTACACCGAGTTAATAGCCACCTAGAAGCCAATCAGAAAATAGCATTTGTCGCATGTGATTCTGCTCCTAGCACATTATTACACGCATGTGCACACACATACGGAGTGCAGGCAAGGTGGAAGTGGCAGAGCAAGATCTGATGAATGTGATAGGCATTGACTGTGAGACACACTGTGCGCCCCTGACAGATGTCACTCCAAGAGAGCCCTGTGCAAGTAGGACAAGGTGCTGAGGTTTAAACGGCAGTGCATGCATTAATAATGCAGCAGGATTACACTGGTACAGGTTATTAAAAAAATCTGCTCACCTATGGAAGGTAATCCCAGCTTTCCGTGTTTCTCTAGTGTCACGGGACTTACAACCTGAAGCTGAGCAGTGTCTTGGCATCTTGAAGATAACAGTGAAGTGAGGGACAAGTGACGTGAAAAACAATGCAAAACATTTTAGTCAAGCTAAAACGTTACAGAAGTATAATATATTTGAGTATAACTATTTTATCTGAATACAAACTATCTGAATAGGAGCTTCTGACAGTTACAAAATGTATAAACATTTTAAACTTACAGAAAATACTCATGACATAATATTCACAAAAAAAAACAAAAGTCAATAATTAATTTATCATAATTGTCTTTAAAATTAACTTAACATTAAATGTTAAGTGAATCGATCGCGTATTACTTATACGTAACGTCTGCAATCCTGAGTGATGCAGAGAGGGGGCAGTGACTAGTTTCGCGGTCTAAGTACGTACTTCCTACGACATATTCTACAACGTCATTTTCCCCGTCTGTCTTTATTATCGTTTGCCTCTGTATTCCTTGCCATTAAAATCCAATATACCCGATGCTATATAATTAAAATTCTAGGTATGATCCGGATCTAAATAGGCTAAATTGCTCAAATTAATTATATATCACCACCTTGTTAGCCTGCTCAGTCCACGGTCTGACGTTCTCACGTCTCAACCCACATTTTAGTGGCTACTCTGTACAAAAATACATTGACAACTAACCTGTACACACTTTATGTGCTTTTTTAATTTTGGTATAAGATTTGAGCTTGTATTTTTTAAAACTTATTAAAGGATCTCACCGCGGAATCTTACGACCTCACGAAGATGGCCGCCTTCTTCTTCCCCCTCATATTCCTTTTTCTGTATTGGTCCCTGTACCGCGCATTTCTACTTGACTAGCCAATCGTTGTGAACGGTGTTAACGGACCTATTTAAGATCTATCCAATGGAAACTTTTGTTCTGAGGGCTACACGTCATTTGTTGTTGCTACGTTGTCCTGCTTTGAAGTGTACAATGGTCGTGTAAATCTGAAGAATGCATGGCTGATACTGCACATATTTAATTCAACGAACATTAAATGAATTATTATTATCGCTACTAAATATTTTTTATGACAATATTTAAATATGGTAATGAAACTGTAAATATATAAATGTAAATGCCAGTGTAGTTAATTTCTTATTCAAATAATAGCTAAAAATAAAATTGTAACATTAAAATACAAAGAAAAATTACCTTTTGTACTTTCAGATAGATAGAGACTCAGTAATACTGAAAATTAAAACTGACATGGGGATTCTGGGATTTTTGCGTCACTGAAGTTGTGCTATTGTTAGTATGCACTGTATAAGGGCAGAAACTGCGGGTTTGAATTTTAAGCTTTCTTAAGCCACCCCCCCGGCAGCCAGGCACCATGGAAAAATGTCTACTAGGTACTTAAAATATAAGGTTGTGAGTGACTAAAATACATCTGGTCCATTTTTGAAGGAATTCAACCAACTCTTGTCTGATCCAACTGAGAAAAGAAAATCATCCGTTTCAACCTAACCACCCACCTCAGAGGAGCAATCATTTAAGACTGAACATGCTGCTGAACATCTTTTTGTTTTGTCTGGTGGACTTGCAGTCACAGCAATTGTTGCTGTTGGTTCAGTTTTTAACAGCTCTGTCTGTTTGCCCATTGTTGTAGCCTGGCAGGACTAAACAATCAGTGATACTCTTTCCACCAGTTTTCAATAGTTTAATTAAATGGATTCCAAGTGAATTTGTGAAGTTGGGGCTGAGTAGCTACTGGGAAAGCTGGGATAAAACAATAATGGGGATAGAAGAAGAAACAAAAAAGAGAAAAGATTTCAGTGTGTAGTATCACTGCTGCCTAAAATAACCATAAGTTGTTTATGTTGTTCTTTGCCTTATTTTTTATTGCACTTCCTACAAGCAGTGCTGTCAACTCATTCAGTCAAAGTGTCTTTTGGGCCTATTATGAAATAATATTTCAGCTTTTCTCTTTTAGTTATGCTAGCTCTTACTTTTTTACATATTTATCTTTTCTTAACATTTTGTATCATTGTGCCCTTTGGAATGGACTCAAAGTGAGCCTCACATGATCAAGCTGCAGTGGACCTCATGGTCTGTGAGGCAGTATTTGTCTTCCTTTGCATCCTGTGAGCAGGTACCATTCAATGTCGCACCAGCTATCACACTGACTGGAATACACACACAGAATATTCACTGGGGGATGGTAGGGGAGGGTAAGTAATAAAGGAACCATCACAGTGGTTGAGATGTAGTTGGGGAGAGGTACTAAATAATGAATCAGTCACAGTGGTTATACATTAAATGACATTATAAACAGATTGCACGTATTTATAAGGGTGGGAGTGCGCGCTGTGTGTTCAAAACTGTCACTGCTCTGGGGCAGAAGCTCTTCTATAGCCTGGTCTTGTGGGCATACAGGGCTCTTTAGTGCTTGCTAGATGGCAGAGGAATGAAGATGCTGTGGCTGGGGTGGGTTGGGGCTCTGCAGATGTTCGTGGCTTTGCAGCAGCAGCAGATCCTGTAGATTTCTACCTGTGATGGAAGGTGTGAACCAATGATCTTCTGGGCCATTTTGGTAATTTGCTGGAGGGCCTTCCTGTCATCAGAGGTGCAGCCGGAGTACAGCATGGATTCTGGTGCACCTGTTGAAGTTGACCAGCAGCTATTGTGGGAGTTGTGCTTTCTTCAGACTCCTGAGGGAGTGTAGCCTCTGAAGACCTTTTTTGACAATCGCTGTCATGTTGATGGACCATGACAGGTGTGGGCTGTTATGGAATTCTAAGAATCTGAAGCTCTGAACTGCCTCCTCCCTCTCCCTAATTGATGCTGATGGGATGGTGACCATGGTGTTTCAGTCTCCTGAAGTCCAAAATCAGTTGTTCTGTTTTCTTTGGGTTAACAGCAAGGCTGTTGCTAGATGGCAGAGGAATGAAGATGCTGTGGCTTGGGTGGGTTGGGGCTCTGCAGATCCATTGTTGGATCCATGCTGTGCTGATCCATGCACACTGTTTGTGGTCTGCTGGAAAGCTGGTATTTAATAAGTAATATACTTAGCTAAAAATATTAGCAGAGGCTGACTTCTCAGGGTCATGACCAACTTGTAAATTCTTTGGATATTTGAAATGCACCATCTGTAAATTACTTGCCCATCTTTAAAGCTACCTCATTTCTCTGTACCTGTCTCCAACTTTTAAGCTGATGCACATGCGGGGGCAGAGATGGTGGGGGGACACCACACACACACACACACATACTTTTGAGGGGAAAAAAGTTATAAAACTTTGATAAGTAGCATGATGTTTTAACTCATCAAACTGTATAGACCATCACAAACTATTCATAGCATATGTTTCCTGCAGGTATGAGTTCCATCATACACGCACGCATCTCCTTGCCTGTACACACGCCTTCTCACGGTCTTCCTTTGTTTTCGCCTGTTGGTAGACAGCATAAAGCACACGCATTCCTATTAGCCTATACATGGCTTTAAAATGTTTCACTTTCAATGACCTATCGATTTAAAGAAGGATAAGTAACTCAAACACTGATGTCACTTTCTAAAATATTTTATTGAAAAACATCTATATTTACTGCATTTGTGACCTGACCCGTTCTGTTTGCATTCTGCTGTTGTGGATTTTGGGTCCTGAACAAGTTGAGAACTGAGGTGCCTACATTGTGCAGGATGCAGTTTTGGTCACACGGAAAATGTCATGCAATACTGAAGAATGAGCAACCCGGAAAAGTATCCAAGTAGATGCTTAATCTATACCAAGCCTATGGTGGATGCTATTGTCAACATACTTTTCCCATATCTCTGATAGGCTAATTTGAGTTATTGCAACAAAGAAAATAACTTCATCCACGTTTGACCTAATGTTAAATTATGTCTGTTTGAATACAGCTATAAATCTACGAATGTGTCCTCACACAATATGTAACATTACAGTATTCTGGAGTTCAGTAAATTTAAACTTGCAAAAAACTAAAGAAATCTGTTGTTTATGCTAGCAAGCTGATATTTAAAAGTATTCTGAACTTGTACTAGGGTTAGAAGACGGACATTTGAATACACTTTAGGGTCAATGTAACTTAAGGTATAAGGCCTTGGAAAGCGGGATTGACCCACTGGGCATGTGGCCACCAAAATCAAGTGAGTGTTGATGGACTGATGTAACTCAGGATTTAAAGCTCTCTTATTACAACAAATAGTTGATAGAAATGAGTGTTGAGTATTTATAACTGGGTAATTAGTAGTACTTTAAATATAGTGAAATTACTCAGAGAAATTATATACTTAATTAATATTCAGGTGTATTCTTACAAAAAAAAATGACCAGTGCGCATATAAACTCAGGTTATCAATGCAAATATTCATATAAAAGAGAGTAAAATAGCCAAAATGAATATTTCCACAGTCGCTATATATGGGTGGTATGGAGGCTCTGAGGCTAGGGAGTCGGAATCAGGAACCGGAAGGTTGCTGGTTTGAGAATAGGAATGCCAGGAGTGATTCAATTCTGTTGGATCCTTGAGCAAGGTCCTTAACTTCTAATTGCTTCATCCTAGGCATGACATTAATCCACATCCAGCCCTGCAAGCAGGTCCTCAAACTTCCAGGGAAAATGTGGGGGTTAGTGGCAAGACTGGCACTCCAGACCCCAGGAAAAGAAACTTCATGCTGTTCCATTCCATCTGAACTAATGTGGTGCTGAAGTATCACCCACTACATGGCTGCAATCAGGTTCTCATTCCTGAGGTGGTTTGTCATGTGGTGGGTGCGGCAACGTGCTGTATCAGCGTGTGCTCCTTACCTCACCTGTGTATGCCTAAGGCCTGGCTCATATTTTCTGTGGACGCTCCATAGCATGCTGTAGTGCCGGACTGCCTGCATACCTGAATGTTCATACTTCTTGCACAAATGCATCAGGCAACCGGATTCTACACCTGATTCCATTTTGAGATAAATTACACCAAAACTGCAGCAGTCGAGCTAGGTGGCAGCAAAGGAAGGAGGGGTGGCTACTGAAGACACTTGATCTTGCTAACACAATAACTGTACAAGTACACTCAGTGACAAAAAAAAGTTAAGCACCCAGATGGAGTGGTGGAAATTAAATGAATCTGTATGTGGTGAAAGATCATGTGACTGTATCACAGTGATTATAGTATCAGATCCAACGGACAACAGAGTTGGCAGTACAGGCACACTGCTGGTCCCATGTCAGTAGGGTGTGGCACCCCCGCAGGCCTGGATACATGTGGCGATACGGTGCGGAAGAGATCCATACAGCCGTTATATCCTCTCCTGCGGCAAGTCGGCCCACAGCTGTTGTAACTGACCCTTGAGATCCTGCTGATTGGCACTGGGTCTGAGTTGATGTCCGAGCTGATCCCACACATGTTTGATTGGGGAAAGATCGGGGCACCTGGATGGCCACAGGAGGAACTCAACATGACGCAGGCAGTCCATAGACATACGTTCCATGTGTGGATGGGCGTTGTCTTGTTGAAAGACAGGGTACCAGGGTGCTGGCTCAGGAGGGGTAAGACATGCAGATGCATGATGTCACTGACGTAGCGCTGTGCCATCAGGGTCCTCCGAATCACTACCAGAGATGACCTGAAGTCATACCCTATTGCTCTCTGCATATGGGACGGTGAACCTGTATTCCGGCTGATGCCAGTCGTCGAAACACTTTGCAGGATGACAATACCTGTGCCTGAATGGCAGCTGCAGATGACATGGGATTCTGTAATGCTTGCCACACAATGCGATGATCCTCTGGTGTGGTCTGTCTTGGGCGACCAGATCCTTCACGACGTGTGTGGGTGTCCTCACGTGTTCATTGGTTCCAACATCAGGCAACTGTGACATCTGCATGCCCCACATTCCGGGTAATTGCATGATACGACCACCTGGCGTCATGCAAACCCACAATGTGACCCCTATCAAATTCTGTCAAGTGCTGGTAATGCTGTCTAATGCATCTACGAGGCATCCTCTGTCTGATGACTAGACGTGTCAGCTCCTTGCAAATAGAATCATTCACATACCCATTGCTAGTCTGCACGCGCACAGAATTACATCCAAATAATGTTCACATTCATGTTTACATTCAAGC
>JAAGVU020000045.1:18365370-18394313 GCA_011763525.2 Mormyrus iriodes
AGGCATAACGGGTTAGGAAAACACACTTTGTACCCAGGAACAAAATAAAAATAAAAATTTGTTACATAGTGTTATGGGGTCAGTGGTGTTTATTGGTCATGCCGATTTTACAATTCATCCATTCCAAGCATGGGGTGATGAGGGGAAAGCTGGGCATTTCCCAATCAGCACAGGGTACAGGGAACTGAGAAAACCCATTATAGGATGCCAGGCCATCACTGAGCAGACACAAAATGAAGAATTTACAAATGTCAGATCAACAGTATTGTTCGTCCACATATTTTGCTTCATGTGTGACAACGAATAATTATTAGGATGCCGAGGCCTGTGTGTGTGTGTTGGGGGGGGTGGGGGGGGGGTGCTGAGGGTGCCTGGGCACCTGCCAGTTTTGCCTGAAGTGCTCATTTTCACCACCTAAAATATAACTGGCCCTTGATGGCCACCCCAATCAAAAGTTTCTGTGAGTTTGCATGTGCCTGAATACTATGGGCTTTACAGTAGTAAATTTATTTGCTCAAATCTTTGTATTAAGCCATGTTTCCCATTCCAACTTGAGAATGTTCTTCTATACCTGACAAGCAGCCACACAAAGTTTCAGGGTTATGGTCATTCAAACTTATATAATCTTTGGCATTTGGCCTGCAGCCTCGTGCCACAACCAAATCACAGCCGTGATATACTGGAGTACAACTGCACTCCCTCTCATATGTTGTTGCTTTTATACAACAGTTCATCGAATAGCATTTATAAGGTAACAGTAATAAGCCACAACACACAATACTTTACTTAATTATTTATTAAAACATTTAAGGGCCTCCGTAAAAAAAACAAATAGTTCCCACCAGCCAACTGTTGACTATTGTCAAGCAACACAAACATTGCAGCGCAACACAGCTCACTCACTTCCAACTACTTTGCATCATTTTAATTTGACTAAGGAGCGGTTTTCAGATACACCTGTAAAGTGGAATAATACATCTGTTGTTAAATGTCCAAGTGTGGTTATTCTCTGATAACAGCACTCACAGAATGCCTCTTGTCCAATCAGATTTCTTGGTTGGAACTAACTGTTGTATAAACTGTAATAAATACATGTATGTAACACTGAGCCTCCATGAAACGTATCCCAGGACATCTCCATCTCCTGCACACAGCGCCCTCTATGGGTATCATGGTATGCAGCCTATAACGGTTGTATGCCTTATGTTATCTTGAGTTAGATGACTTTGCAAATAAACATCACATGGAGCCGGTTGTTCCAAATGACTCTTTATTACATGCTAAGTGCACTTATTTTTCAAAGCTAAATGTAAAGAAAATTTAAAGACAATTTATTATTTCTCCTTGGTGTTGGCCATTCGCAACATAGGGTGCCTTTGGTCCCCTCACCATAGTGATTCAAATTTTATACAAATACAGTAGTCCCCCCTTATCCACAAGGGATATGTTCCAAGATCTCCGGCAGATGCCTGAAACCATTTTACACAATTTATAAACTGGGCATAATTAAAGAACCACAATTTGCATTTACAGTACTATGCTAGTACATTTTCTAACAATGCATTGCTGCACCTTAAAAGTTAAACGGTATAATGCTGTGAATCTTGAAATATTGTAAATATTTAGTAATTTCAGTGTGCTGTAGGTACGGTGCTATAAATTTATAAGAATACAGTACCACACTATTTTCAATCGCAGGAGAACACTGTGACTTCAGTTACAGTAAAAATACTGTAAATATAGAGTATAAAGCTAGTTACACTGCTGACAGTGTATGTAAATCTACAGGAAAAGTCTCACAGTGACTTGAATTTTTGTACATATATATTTATTTAATGTGGAACAGAAAGCACAACTGTCGTGGATTTGATGAAAGAAATAGACATTACCATAAAATTCATAACTTATTAAGATTTTGGGCAGCAAAATAATTGGTGTTGAGAACGGGACATAATATTTCTAGGAAAATGACATTTCTCTTAATGGAAATGGAAATATTATTAATCCTTTTTGTTTTTGTCTATTACCGGATGGACATCATTTGTGACTGAATTACAAATTGTCATCGTCTGCTTACTGTTGCAAATTAAAGGTGGTTAAGTTTGACACACGTTTCCTGTGCAGTCCTATGTCTAAATAAAATAATCAACTTTAAACAAGATGAAAAACTAAATACTTTTCATTTACGAGATCCCAAAGGCACCCTACGCTGACAGTGATCGGTATGATAACGCAATCTGTACCTTCGGTTTAACGGCTGCGTAGGGAGCCGCTAATCTAGCATGGTTTCACCCCGTTTAACTTCACTAAATATACACATGGGTTTTTTGAAACATTACTTGTTTTTAAAGATTCTTTTCTTATTGTGTGCTGATTTAAGTGTAAGTTAATGTAAACTTTATGTGCGTTTCATTTTATTGTATTATTGTTCCGGTTACCTGTTTCAGTTTCATTTTCATCGCCGGGTCCGCCACTAAAGCAGATGTGGCGGCAACAAGAAACTTTTATTGGATCCACAAAAACACGGCCTAACAAACCGCCGTGTTTAAGGCAGACGATGAACTACCAACATTTTTTTGGATGCCGTAAGAAATATCTATTCAGATGAAAGATGGAAACAAAAACAGTTTAGCAGTTTGACAAATTTTCATGCATTCCTTTATTACATTTCTTTTTGCATGACTTAAATTGATTAACTGAATTCTCCATTTTAGGTTCTTCAGCTGAAAGAAAGGGTAAGGCAACTTAAAATGTGTCTCTGGCCTCAAAGAGAAGTTTTTCAACAATAGAGGGACAGTGAAGAACAATCAAAGGAAGGTAAAAAGTTTGACTTGCGAACAACCATAAAATCAAACACTATAAGTAAAATCCAGTATTACCTGAGTCTTACCTGAGATCTGATTAATTTGTAAAGTAAAATCATAGAAGTATTAATATCTGTCTAATCTAATATCTATCAGATAATTTAATAACTGTTGACCAAAATGTACAAGACAGTTTTAGGAGGGTGAAAAATCAAATGTAAATATTTTAACAAACCGATAAGAGAAAAAAAAAACACTTAAGATTGTATGTACATTTATAAATCTCACAAAAAGAGAGAACTGCTTTCCAGAGCAGCACAAAGTAGCAGGAAAAAAAGAAGGAACAAATGGTAAAACACCAAAAATGCTGAGAAATTAAAATACCGTGAAAGCATTACACTAGGAGGGGAAAATGATTTACTAAAACTGTTTGACACCTTCATGCATGGCCCTGATCATCATGCTTCAGTATCACCATTGCAAAGTGTAAAAAATGGTTTAAAATACTTCAAGTGAAATGCTGTTTGGGTTTCACGGGGCATAAGTTTAACCTTGCAAATAGATAGATACATGTATCCAGTGAAAGAAATAAAATACATGAAAATATTGTCCTGAAGTCTATTACTCATCCAAGATTCCTGGGAGGTGACGTGGATATTTTGGACTGCTATGTCTAGTCTCTTCATCTTGACATATAGTGACATTTTTATGAAGCTCTGTTGCAGCCCTAAGTTAGAGGACCCTGGTGTAATGAAGTACTTTAATACATCCTTAAACTGTTGTAAATCCTTAAAATACTTGGCTTTATATGGAGAAGAGTGCAAAAGCTCACTTTTGCATTTGTATACTGAAATATGAAGAATATTAAAAGAGTGTTATGTGAAAAGTAAATTAGACGTAGCTCAATTCTCTTAATGTATTAACCCAAATTATGTTATGGGTTCAAATGGATACATATGTGAGCTGTTGGATTATATTAATTAGCTTGATTTTGCTTGCTATGTTAGAACCACTGCTTCTGGCTGAAGTGTAATGATTTGTTAGGATTGATTGGTTTATGAATCAATAAATATCAATCCATCCATTCATCCATCCATCCAACTGCCTAACAAGCTTAACAAGAAAACTGCTGGGAGAAATGGGGGGTGGCCAAGCACAGGGCAGGAGTGCAGACACAAACGGAGGACAGGGGACTCCGTTTGATGCAAAAGTTGGGGAAGGACAGCCCAACTGCAGCACCGTGCTGTGCTGCTATTTGGAACCAAGCTAAGTTACTGTTCTCTTTGGCTGCCTGAAGACCTTGAAGATTTTAGTGCTCTGTGAAATGCAGTATGTTGCATGGACTCTCCTTAATCCAAGAACATGTTAGCAAGAGCAGTCTTGCCAAGAAAAGAACATTCTTTACATTTTTGGTATCGATAAACACCCTGAATGGTTTGATATTAGCTGCGAATTCTGGGATTCTGTGCAATATCATGACTGAAACTGTCATGTTGCATACAACCAGGGAGGAATACTATTGGTCTCTATTCAGAATCTTTAATAGAGCCCTAGTGTCATGATGGCGGATAGAGCGGCGAGGCATGATGCCGGACAAAAGGAAGCAGGTGGCAAGCGCAGGCGGGTGAACCCCATCAGGGGACTTTATTTCATGCTAAAGCACAGGCAGCGAGAGGATACATGCAAACATGCACTTCATAATGACCAACAAAGAAGCACTGGACTGGGGAGCCTTATATACAAAGAAACATGGAGGGGTAAACGAGGGGCACCTGTGGTTGATTAACCTGGGCAAGACACGAGGTAACTATGACAATAAACAGGCACGGCTAACCAGCAGCCCCGCCTGCGGGAAACATTGGGGAAAAAGATCGGTAGGGCGGGGCTGGACATGACACCTAGTTTTAGCACACGATAAAAGTATATCGATATAAATGGTATTGTGTCATCCTATATCTCATTTTGAAAATATCAGTATGCCGTAAACATTCTATGTGCTGCCAAGCCCTAACTGGTCCATCTTGTTTCATTGTCCTCTGGAAACTTCCATTGTGTTGTGTGCAAATTTGCAGTGTTTTTGTTTTGCATGTGTTTTCAGAATTTGCTGCATGTTGACAATAATCGGCCACTATAAAACAGCCACCGTACTAAGGTTATGTTTCAGGCAAACAGTAAGCAAATAAGTAAGAATAATCTTGCTGGTCCATGAAAACTCATTCCCTTTTAATCTTCCCATTTACATAGTCAATAGCAAGAATGCCATTATGCCGTAGGCCTCTCACATTCTCATGACTATTGGCTATTTTTATTTGTCGATCCATGCACTGTACACAATGTTTGACGCAAAAATTGAATTATCAAAGGCAAAAGCATAGTCTGTAGCTTACTCATATGAACTAAATCCCAGTAGAGTAAAATAAATGAAATTAGCAAAATGATATTGATTATAATACATCCCAGGGCACATTTTTAGATTGACTCACATGAAGGTGCGGGTTGATAGTATGAATTGTTGGCACGCCGCGGTCATTTTGCTGGTTCACCTGCCGTTCCCTGCTTTACAGTCAGTGTCACCTTTTCCTGATTTATCCGAAATGTCGCGTACACATCCTTCTGAATTCTGGAAATATTCTCATTTTTGTGTGTGAGGTTTTGCTTGATAAATCCAGGATTTTGCATAAAAATTTTGCACACATTTCAGTGTCATTTTGTGTGTACCCAACTTTGATAAATGGGGTCCCAGGTGACTCTGCAGTCCATGTTATCAATTTCCCAAATCGTTCTGATAGGTCATGCACAATGAGCACATAGACTGAAGTTTAACTAAGCATGCTAAAATAGTAGATTTCTTTTAGATCTCATAGATATAAAGGGAGCATATTAAAACAAAGTAAAGAAAGGAAACAATGGGACTGCATGTATAACACCACTGTCACATATAACAGTTTTAATTTCACAAATCCATACGGGTCGCGGGGGTTCCGGAGCCCATCCCGGAGGCTGCGGGCGCAAGGCAGGGAACAACCCAGGACGGGGCACCAACCCATCACAGGGCACACTCACACACCAATCACACACACATGCACACCTATGGGCAATTTGGTAACTCAGTATGTTTTTTGGACTGCGGGGGGAAAACAGAATACCTAGAGGAAACCCCACAACGACACGGGGAGACCATGAAAACTCATGTTCACACATGGAGACTCGAACCCTGGTCCCAGAGATGTGAGGCAACTGTGCTACCGTGCTGCTCCCCTGAAAAGCATATTTAATTTGATATGGTTTTTGAATTACATCTAAGAAATCCTTGAAAATGTTTTTTTTCCTATGTTTTAAAAGTATTGAGACTCCATTAGGATTCACAGCCTTTAGATAAACCACAGTAACGTATTTGATGGATTATTGCCTTTCGTCTGCCCTATATCTTAACCATGTGGCTCACTTTAATATAAGAAATTGATCTATTTATCTTGATGGATGGATGGATGGATGGATGGACATACCTCCTATTATTGTTCATAAAAAATTACTGATTTCATTTTAGTCTCTGTGTCATTAGTCTTTCAACAAAATGTTTACTTAGTCCAAGGCTGTAATGCAAAAGTTTCTCAAGGTCTTATAGTTTTCTGTTTAGAAGTATGTTTTAAAATGGAAAATCGACTGCTTGTTCCTGGAATTCTGCTGCTGCTATCTCAAATGATCACTAGAGGGTGACACAGGCTCTGGGCTTTGTGGTGTAACCTGCACCTGCTTATTCGGCATGGATTGCAACTCTGGTTTATTCTGTTTAGGTTCTGCCATTTCTTGCATTCTTTGTCCTGTTTTCAGTTAGTGTGCCTTATGAAACCTGAGGCAAAGCCGAACTGATTTTTCTGAAAACATCTCTGCTAGTATGGGTTTTTCATGTTCTGTTGCTCCAAGACAATAATAGGGACATAGCTAGAAATTCTGCCTCCCTTGATAAAATCTCATGGTAAATATTGCCACCCTGCCTGCTGAATTTATAATTTGGGGCCCTATAAAGGGCTGAATCTGGGCTGAAAGGGCTATGTAATGTAAACAGTGGACATACTGCATTTTGTTGAAAAACAAACTAAATCTTTTTATGTACTAAATGCAATAAGAAGTACTGAAAAATGCTCAGGGTCTGTGCATAGCTTTGGGAAACAGTGATAGTGAGAATTGCAGTAGCCAGAAACCTAGTGGGTCAGTTGTCTTTCCAAGGTTGCAGAGTGCAGCTCCTTCTAGAGGATTCCCAGGCATTCCAAAACCAGATGGAAGATATAATCTCTCCAGCCTGTCCTCATTCTGCCCCTGGGCTTCCACCCAGAACGATCGGCTCAAAACAGCCCATCTTGATCAGATGTCTATACTACCTCAGATTACTCCTCTTAATTGACAGCAGTGGGGCTCTAATTCAAGGACCCTTTACATGTCTGAACTTCTCAGTCTTTCACCAAGAGTGAGCCTTGGTGCAGTAAAAGGGCTTGTGTGCTTCTGTGCTGCACAGAGCCATAGGTTGTGTGGGCCACGACCTCTTGATAGACATGCAAATCACATGTGGATGCAATATTGAAGATATGCTTCTTACACCTAAGTAACATGGCCAAACTACAACGATTCCTTTCTATCCAGGACACAGAGAAATTGATACATGCCTTTGTATACAGTAGCTTAGACTACTGTAATGCTCTATTATCCGGGAGCATACACCACACATTACACACCCTATACAAAATCCTGCAGCTTGAACTGTCACCAGGAGCAGGAAATTTGGTTTACACATAACCTGTGCTCTCTCTTCTCCACACTGGTATTCCTGTTCCTTATCATTCCACAAATTAAGTGACAGTTGGCGGTAAAGCATTCTGCTACAGGGCCCCTATACATTGTGGAATGGTTTGCTAGCCGATGTTCAGGATGCCAAATTGGTCTCAGTCTTTATATCTTGACTGAAGACCTATTATTTCATGTTAGCTTACCTGCAACCTAACACATAACGCACTGTAACTATGGCTGCTGGTGCTGTACATGAGGCAGCATAAAATAGCATTTTTAAGTGATACAATATTTCATTTTCAGCAGCACATTCAAGTCATTTTAAGTCAACAATTTCAGCTTTACATCCATTTATATGACATTTAGAGCAAAGTTTAACTGAGGTATCTAATTGTCTTTGAATGTTGACACATTTTCTCTGGGACTTTACGCTCTTTTTTTGTGGTTTGCGGTGTGACAATGGTGATTGATGATCCGGTATTACCAGTTAAATTGAAAGGAAGTTCAACAGTTACTAGATAGACAATTGAATAAACGTGTTATGGATATGACAACAAATACAATGAGTTACTAGAAACAGAAGTGTAGCTACAAACTAATAAGGACATGTTTCATGCTATGTTATATGAGAAAAGCTGGAGTTGGGAGTGAAAGGTAGTGAAAAAAACCTGAATATTCAGATGAGAGTGGCACCTTCACACAGGAAAATTGAAAAACGAGATTTGCGAATGTCAGTGAAGCAGGAAGCCAATACTAAGATTGGACACAGGGGATTTGGAGGGGCATGGATACCCTGGCAGATTTAAGGAGCCCAACACTTTATAGGGACCCAAAAATCTACAGAGAAACCACCCCCCCACTCAGCAAAAGTTAGTGGCAGGACACCCGTATCTACCATGGGACCCATATTTCTTCAAATGCAACATACCAACCCAAGTGTTGGCCCAAGGTGACATTTTGTCAGGGGCCCCAGAATTTTTAGCAATGACCTGACCTCCTGTTACACTGTGAGGAAATTTCAGGATTTAAAGAAAAAAAAAAAGTTTATTACAGTTACAAGAAATGGTATACATATCTATGGATTAAGCTGAAATAAATTATGCAGAACTGTTAATAACTGCGATTCAGTTTAAAATACGAAATTAAATCTCAATGAAAGTTTTATACATTTCAGCAGGGCTGACGGCGAGGCATGACACAGGAGGGAAGAAAATAGTCCATGACCAGAAAGCACTTTACCAGGAATTTCCCCATGAGGGGACTTTAGTAACTCAGGCAACACTACAGAAGCAGACAGGCTACAACACACTACAACAACAATGACCCAACAAGGGAACACAGGACTGGGGAACTCTTATAAACTGGAACACATAGGAATGAATGAGGGGCACCTGTGACTGATTAACAAGAGGACAGGAACACAAGGTAACAACAACAAGCTACAGTCGTGGCTGATTAGCAGCCCCGCCCGTGGGAAACACTGGGAGCAAACTAGGAGGGCAGGGCTGGACGTGACAATTTTAAAGGAGAATTTTATTTTAATAAGTTACTCTCACGTAGGGACTGGGAGAAGGAGAGACGATCCAGGGAGCAGCTTTGAATAATAGGGAAGCTTTATTACAGACAAACATTACGAGAAACAAAAGGACTGTGTGGGGTCAAAAGTCAGGGAGGTAGGGTGCAGAAACACGATGGAGCAGGCCTACTCTGAACACAGGGTTAGGCAGGGTAAACAGGAACAAAGAAACACCAATGGGGAAATCAAGTACACCAAACGCAGAAACTAACACAGCACTCACAATGACCAACAGAGGACAAGGGTACAGGCATAGGACCAGGGTAATTGTTAAGAATATTTTAGCAGGCCTTTATAGCAATCTGTGTGGAGAGCTGCACAATTCTATTTATGAACAATTGATCTTTGTATGATATTTCCGTCACATGAAGATCTGGTTCATTTAAAAAGTGTTACAATTCTTTGTGGTTCATGGATCCAAGCTACTTATGCTTGAGGAATGTAGTAATAGGCCTTAATGTAACTGGAAACATTCATAACTGACAAAAAAGTGAGCAGGGGTTTACGCTGTCTATTGGGGGGTTCATTTAAGGACAGTAGAACTTAGGGAAAATGCAGGTTTTTTTCTGGTTTACACATTTTTCTGCCCCCTCTGCTGGTCATTATGAGCTAGAGCAGTGGCCACCTGGTCTTGCAGATATCAGAAAATCGCATTTGGTGCCGATCCCAGTGACAGAAAACGTTCCTGCAGATGTATCCGGCCGGGAAGGATATAAAAATGTGGGCTCTGTTCACCTTTCCTCATGTCATATATTTTGTAGAAAGCCATGGTGAAATTGTTCTCATATGTTCCGAAATTTGTTATGTTAATAGAAATCTCTTCTTTTCCACTGTTTCAGTTACTAATTATTTTTTTACATGTTTTTTTCATATATTAATATTGGAAGATCAATCTAGTGTGTCTTCCTGCACTGTCCTGTAATGTCAAATTCCTTATTCACCACGACCCAGCACTGGATAAGACGCATGTATAATGAGATTCATTATATATTTATACTATGTACACATATATATTACATATCTAAAGGCATACATTCCCAAAACTTTCATAGTCACATTTCCCAGCATGCACATCGTGAAACATAAACGCATTTTCCTTAAGAAAATTAATCGTATCATAACGTCACAGAATATATCCCTGGACGTAGTGTTGACTGTATTAACCACCTATAAATCGGCTGGCACTCATATTACCATGAGACTACAACACCAATGAAAACAATGGAATGATAATGAAATAAAATAAAGACGTTTTATAATGTTTAATTAAAAATTAAAAAATTAGCGGGAAAGATTTTTAAAAAGTTCTTATAGGCCTCGCCTGGGCTTGCTGTGCGTAACAAATCTTCACTAGGTGGCAGCCTGGTGAGAAAATAGCATATGTAATCTTAGATACTACAAGGGGATGACAGCAGCACGTCTAAAAGCGCAGCACACAAGTCCAAACTTGCAAGCTAGCTGTTCCATTGGCATTTACGCGTTCCGGATTGGCTTACAGCACCGTGAATGCCATGAGGATACGGGATGCGAGCCAAGATGACAGAAGTAATGGAACTCTGAGAGCGAAACGTGACAATTACCGAACTCCGCAGAAAGAAACGTTTGCTTTTAACAGAAAGCGCAGAAGATCGAATCCAAATGGCGGAAAAGGTAGGGGGAAGCTTTATGAACTAAAAGATATTACACAGAATACACGAATCATCATTTCCAAATGATACAGTAACTTATCCTATTCTGCTCACTTCTACAGTGTTATAGTTACCACGTATGTTTTCCATTTATCTCGGTGCAAAATATATGTATAAGGTAGACACTGGAAAGCAAATTCAGAATCAGAAAGAAGACAAAATACAATACCCATATTTAATCATGGATATACACCTTAATGTTGTGATTGCATATCATGTATTATTGCTATGCATTTTGTGAATTATAGCATATTAAAACATTTTCAGAATATATCTGTGGGAGAGCCCAATTCGTCAGTGCATATAGTAGGTATTGTGTTGTTCATATTTTCTCAAAAATGTTATTTTCCAGTTAATTTCATACTATGCATTGATGTATTATGCAATGCTGCAATGCTTATGCACGTGCTAGATTCTTTCAAATATAACATTTTAATTTAAAGTTTCAGAATATGTGCATGCACTGTAAATTATGTTCAGAATATGACCCATTATATTCCATGTTTGTTACTTAAAAATTAATTCCACGGTTATATAAACAACTTGCATTACTGCAAGTAGAGACAGAAAACATCCCAGAATGAAGAAAGAAATAATATGACTATAATCATCCGTCGACTTACGTCCTATCGAGCAACGTCCGATCGTTTTTAGGTCTCGCAAGACCCTTAATAAAAATTATGTAAAGACTTTCGAAGCCGACGTGGTGGAAGTTCGCGGACGGATTTAGCCACGTGTGCGGCATGCGGCAAGAACCAAAGCAAACCAGCACAGAGGTTTAGTTAATTGTGTATGATATTGTGTCTTATGTTATACAGTATATTTGACCTATCCCCTATACTGATCGAGATATATCCAGATTGACTTTATATCCTCATTTCTGGGAACAAAACCTTAACGTAAGTCGATGGATACTTGTAATACAACACAAACATCGTACTCAAGTATTTCTCTCTCTCTCTCTCTCTCTCTCTCTCTCTCACACACACACACACACGTTTGTATTCATATTTTTGTGGACCATTCTTTCATTTCTATAGGCAAAACCACAATCCTAACAATGACAATCTTAACCTCTACCCAGCCCTAACCTTAACTATTAGTAATCAAAAAAAATGTACGACTTATCAGCATTTTTAGTTTTTTGATTTCAGTCACAAATTTTTAGAAAATTGAGTTTCCCCTTGCGGGGACCAAAAGAGTGGTACCCACAACATCAAAATTACAGGTTTTTATCACATTGTTGAGACATTAGGTCCCTACAATGTAAACTATACATTACACAAACAGACACACTGAAAATGGGAATTTAAACTAGCCATTCTGGTGAACTGCAAACAAAACAAGCCTGTCTCAGCTTCACAACATTCCTGTATTAATGCCAGCCTGACTACGCTGTCAGTCCTGAAACAAATTATAAGGGACTCCTCTGTTGACATCGATCCAGCTGTGTCGTGACTTACAGGCCTTCTGCACCTTTGTGTCTCTACCTCCATAGAAAGTGGAAGTACTAGAGCACTGGTAACCAACTGACTCCAATCTTGAATCTGGTATTTTATCATTGGGGGGCCATCCCACCCCAGGATTGGCAAATTTTATTGGTGGGAATAACCCACCCCACCACACAATACAACCTTGGCTTTGTTTTGCTGATAGAATTTGGCCCTCAGGGAATAATAGTTAGGGAGTCCTGTACTAGAGTATGAGTTGCAGTTTCATATATGTTTAATGACACTGCAGTGTTGACTGGGATTGCGGTGTCATTATAAATGAAGCAGTAATAATATTTTTTACATATATGATTTTTTAATAAATTGCACTATATTGAGTAAAATTCTCAGCCAGCTCTATAACCTGCCTCAGATTCCATTTGAGTTTCTCTGTGATGTCATCTGCTGTATGGCTTCATCCACTGACTCATGTCCATTACATAGCCTCTGATTCAGTGTTACTCAGTGTCTGTCTACTGTGTTCTCCTCTGCTGATTGATTAAATATCAAGATATTATACTATTGGTGGAACCATGCTGTACTGATTATTAAATTTAGGCCTGTGTTCTCTAATATGAATAATATGTCTTGACTGAGTCCTGTAAATTGAATCAAATGTTATTTTAATTGGTCTCAATTAAATGTTTTGTTGTGATCAGTGTTATTTTCTCTTGGACTTGAGTCCAGTGTCGAGTCCACATATGAATGGACTCGGTCTTGTCATGCACTTGAGTGAAATTTTATTCAGTCTTGACTCAGACTCAAACAG
The DNA here is from genome assembly GCA_011763525.2 of Mormyrus iriodes. Lineage (NCBI taxonomy): Eukaryota > Metazoa > Chordata > Actinopteri > Osteoglossiformes > Mormyridae > Mormyrus > Mormyrus iriodes. The sequence goes on from JAAGVU020000045.1 coordinate 18,378,480, forward strand.
TTGTGACTCAAAAAATATTCCTGAGTCCATCTAAATCCACAGTGTATATATGCAGCCTGCATATATCTTTAGCGTCCCCCCACTCCCCCTGATTTCTTATATTATTGTTTTTCACCATTCATGCACCCATGCAGTTAACTCACATCCTCATCATGTCTGCCAAGTCGGCAGCTATTTGTTTTGCATAAGTAAACCATAAGAAGTTTCTATGCAAGAGATTCAATAAAAAGAATAACACTGCGGAATGCAAATATTGCAAATCATTGACATGACTTCCAATTTCTACTGACATCTGAAAAGTAAATGCAAGGACAAGTACATTTATTCTAGCAAAATCAGTGTGTCGAGAGGCAATGACTGGTCAAGTGCCCAGCCAAAATTTATTTTGTTTAATTATCTAGCAATAGCTATCCAGCTGCCTTGCCAACATCTTATAATCATTGCTGTACTTTATCCGTCCCTGTGTCAGAAATTCTCTTTTTTACATAACCTACCTTGGTCTTCAGAGAGACACAAGCAAGAGTGAAGTTTGGATTCAGATCACAGGGTCACTCAATGTTCAGCACTGTTGGATTAGTTATGTATAAAGGTTTTACTCAAGGGCCTAATGGTGGTGTGATTGATCTACCGGGACTGGGAATCAGACTAGCAATTTTTTAGACACGGGAATCTTAACCCCCATCGTGCACATTTAAAACATAAAATGTTTACAGCATTTGCATTTCTCAAAAGCAATATGTCGTTATTGTAGTGTCATATTATGAAAATCATGCATAGTGTGTTACACAGTAGATATGCCACTGAGCATTTTGTGTGCACACAAAATTACAAAATGTTGATTGTTTAAAAAGCCTGTGAATGAAACTTTGTACTGTTTTATGCATGTTCATTTATTTATCAGGATGCAGTCATATTACAATAAAATGAATCATTTCTGCAGGATGCAATGGAGGTGTTACCTTTTTGTTTAACAAATCATTTATTGCTTAGTTGAAAATAATTACTTATTTGTTGGTGGTCATTTAAAATAAATTATTTAAATATAAAAAATTGTGGTATTTGTTTAGTCTTCCCTTTATAGTTTCCGCATTCTGATTCATGGCTTGAATTGAACTTGTGTTTTTTCGGACTCCGACTTGGGTTCTCATTTGCCTACCAAGGTCCTGCAGCGGACTTAGTCTCATCTCAGACTCTCCCCACTACTGAGCTTATTCTTGACTCGGACTCAGTTTGTTAAATATATAGTGTTGACTTGGACTTGACTAAGGTGGACTCGAATAAAACACTGATTGAAAGCTCAAACAGCCAGTGTTTGGAATATTACCATTCGGGGGATTCAAGCAGCAAAGACTGAAATTAATTCCTCTAGTCTATTGCCTGAAAAACCTAATTTCCTTGATTACAAGGGTACTTAGCAGAATTTATGACTACTGTGAATTAGCACACAAACGCAAATAAATATAATGGACAAATTTGATATAATTTCTACATTAACCCTGAGGCTGGGGTGTTTTCATATTAACTTCAGCCAATCCATACTTCTTCTCTTTTGTCCATGTTTTTTAAGGCTAGAGATTGTTGTGTCACCCCAAAGATTATAATTTAGAAAATGGTGAAACCAAGAGCACAGATGAATGTCCACTTCCTTGCCTGGGTGCCCATCCTCACCAAGGTAAGTTTCAGTTCAGAGACACACCCAACATTCATCTTTCCCAAAGGTGTGACACTAACTCCAACTCATCTTGCATCACTGGGGAAAAAAAACACATACACACAATGCTCAGCTGATGGGCGTAGGACTGCAGCCAGTACACGGTAATGTTGTCACATAGTTTTTAAATTAAAATACTAAACAGCTGTAGCAGTCAGTTTCCTAGCTGTTTGTGAAAAAGATCAAACCTGGTTTTAAAATCCAACAAAGGAATAGATTTAGCATGCAGTCCCTGTAGAGGTCAACCCTCCCAGCTAACCCCAAACTGTACCCTCCTTTTAGATAAAAAAGATTACAATTTTCATGTATTAAAGTTGATGGACTGATAGATTAAGGGAAACGAAGGGTCAAGATTAATAATGAGGACATAATATTGAGATGGCATTTCTATTTAGTCTGCTGATGCACAATGGTGTAAGGGAGAGTTTGATGAATTAATCATTTAAGGCAAATTAAATATTGAGGGGTACACCCCCCCCTCACCCCCCGTTCGTACACTCCTGCTAATGCATTCTGGGAATCAACCACCAGATAAGCGACCTGGTCAAAATCTGGTCAGGATGGGAAAATTAAGAGAAATAACAACTCCTGGGAAGTGGGTGTCTGAAGTAGGCCCAATGCCCTGAAGTCTAAACTCAGACCTGTTTCTGCAAGTGATTAACACCAAATGCAGTCCATCAGAAGCAGGCCGTGGTCCACTGAGACATGAGTCATCTAGCCCCAACAGAACATCATCACAGCTGAATTCTTCGCAGCTGGTTTCTCACAGCAGCAGTGAACTAAAAATTCAAGTCCTATAGGAATCCATCACTGGACAAGGCAATAAACCTAAATTGCTTCTGGAGACAATCATCTGTACAGCACAACTGATTTTAAAACCCTAGGTATCTAATTCAGAATAAAGTGTTCAGAACTGTTTGAGCTTCTCAATAAGAACATCTCTTTGGAGCACGTTTTCATTAGATAGCTGTGTGGCCACTTCAAGCTCCTTTTTTATTTTTGTCATAAAAGCAAGGTCTCTCTGGCCTGTTGTGGATAAATAAAAGAGCTATTAAAATTAAAATGGGGTGGCCCCGACATTAAACAAGAAATGAGGAAATGGGACGCTAAGTGCTAAACAGAAATAATGAGCATAATGTCACATGGGGTGTTACAAGCAATAAATTATAATCAAGGATGTGACAAGGGGTAGGGCCCCCCTTTTCCTTCAAAACAAATATTTCTCAAATGCTCTCATACAAATCCTGAATTGTATGTAGTGGGATATTGGAACATCCTCCATGAAAAACTTCTCCAGTTCTTTGAGGAATGAAGGAGGTGGAAACCTACTTCACACTTTGCACTCCAGAACTTCCCAAAAATATTAAGTGATGGTTAGGACTGGTCCCTAGGAAACATGGAAGACATTGGATTTCATCCCAGTGTTAAGCTGGAATTATCACCTTGTAATTACGAAACATCATCATTCAGGTCTGTGGTGATTTTTCAGATTGTAATATTATGGTGTTTGACAACCGTTCCAGTTAATCAGTTTCAACCTGTAACCACTATTCCTCTTTATTGCTATAAATTACAAATTTACAGTTTGTCCATGTCTCACATGCACTATCAGGATTTTTGTGACCGTTGTCCTTCCCACATTAAATCATTTGGCAGCTTTTGTGACTGAAGCACCTGCAATTTTAGTCCTGCAATACAAATGTTTAAGAAAGGAGTCAAACAGGTATGAGATTTATGAATTTATTTCCTCTTGGCTGTTTTCACATATTTTGTCTCTAGAGCAAGTCATCGCTTTTAATTAGTTCCCCATGGTACACCCACTAATCCAGTTTATTAGTTGGCTGAGAGTGCAGTTTGGTATGTTCCCACCCACAGTTTTATTACAAGTTTCAAAATGTCTTAATTAACATAGATAACTGAGAGCTAGCCACACAGACAAGAACCTTTGCAATGACCTGACCCATAGTCTACAGTAAGCTAACAGAATTTGACATTGACCTCAGCTGGAAAATCCTATGAACAATCCTGATTCCCCTCTAGACTGATGGACTCATTTTGTAGCTGTCATGTTTCAGCTAGACAAGGGCTCATTCAACATTGTTGCAATTTTTATATACAAGGACTCACCCAATGCTATTTTTTATATAGGTAAGGCCTCATTTAGTGCTGCAACTATAAATAGTTGACACCTCACCCCACACTGTTACAAAATATTGGAGAAGTCTCACCGAACATTGTAATAACACATAGACACAGCCCCACCCAACAATTAGTGTATGTAATCGAGGCCTATCCCATTGCTGCTTTGCATTACAAACACATTCCACACCACAGCCAAGGTCACTATTCCCCTAACTAGGAGCCTATCAAGCCAAAAGGGGTCTACTGGCGGAGAGAATAGTGTTAATAATCACTGCCATCTAGTGGACATAAAAACTGTGGCAAATCCTTAAAAATATATTTTTGGCCAATAAGCCTTGTTGAATCTCTGTTGCTCACAATGTAATATGTACATAGTGGCGCCGTAAATTTGGGGAAAGTTAGAACGATTCAAAGGGCCCCTGAGTGACTGCGGCCCTCAGAAATTTATAACATAATCCTATTGACCTGGGTTGGGGGGCCCAATATAATCTGCTTTCATGGGCCCAAAATCTTTAGCGGCACCCCTGTATGTACATAATATATAACAGTAAATATATTAGGAAAAACTCATTACTCGTTACTACATTATGTGTATAAACTTTATTCAGTTGTTTGGTAAGGGTTTTCATCACATTATGAGTGTACAAATTATAAGTTGTTCTTAATTTTTTGTATGACATGCAGTTATTACATAATGCGGAATTATTACAGGGATAGCTACAAGCTCCTACCACAAAATAATTCACACGCTCACTTAATTAATTTGTCAAAAATCAATACTAACTGTTGCTCAAAACCTCAATGATAATACGAATGTATAATGACTTTATAATAATTTATACTGTATATATGTACACTCAGGGGGCAGTTTATTGGGTATATCTGCTTGTTAGACAAAACAGTCTACTCCTTAAAACTGTGAATCGGGTGGCTCTAACTGAATACAGCACTATGATTCTCGTATGAAATCAGTACTTGAAGCCTAGAAGATGCGTCTGTATATCCCCTTAATCGTGCAATATTCTCAACATGCCCATCATAAAAAGGATAGGAAACACTCTAGAATACCTCAGCGGAGTTTTTTAACAAGTTTGGGCAGGCTTAAATAGGGACAATGATGAGAAAGGTATGTGTGATTTTTGGCTTGTAATTCTCTTTTTCTCCTACCATTTAAGTCAATCTCAAACGTGCCCAGAAGTGTGTTGCTACTGAAAACAGGCTGGACTTGCAATGCGTTGCTTTCCTTGAGGAAAATCACATCCCGCTTCAACTTTTAATAGGAAAGACAATTCACTATTAAGAGACCCTCCCTCGTAAGCAATCCTTTATACTAATAAAATAACCTTGAAATATTAGTCTTTCAGCGCGACCAATGTAAAAGCCAGGCTTAGTACGGTTTTGAACTAATTAAATATTTCAACTGCTCATCGGACATTAAAGCTATGCGGTTTTCCAAAGATGCAATGAATATTGCGCTTGAATATATCAGTGGGATTAGGATGGGGTATAAATAAAACATTTGAACACAAAATCGTTAAAAGAACGTCATTTAGAGTGGTGTTCAGGGACTCCATGATTTTCTTTTATAACATAAATTATTTAAAATATACTAAGAGAATATCCGTATTTTCAATAGCATTTGTGCATCCCCCATAGAAACGATTACTCTACACTTGAGTAGCTTGAGACCTAGAATCTCAGAATCGAGTCCTCCCCATACTCATTTTGAAATCAATCAGGTTAAGCAATCTGATTACATTTCTGGCCACGCCAGATGTCATTTGCTGCTTTAACAAAGCATCATAAAAGCTACTGACACACCCATCCCACACACACACACACAAGAGGGGCAGAGCGGTGAGAACAATTCTTATAAAATAACGTAGAGCATGCTTGAAAGCACAGCCACCTTTGCAATAAGTCAGAAGATTGCCCAAGAATCATTACAGAGCTGGATATGCTTCAGAAAATGACAGACTATCATCTTGATATTTAAGGCATGTCAGGCACTCCATGTTAAAATGAGTTCAATCTTTACACCAATAACAAAATGCAAGAACAAAGGAAACTGGGGACTTTTACTTAGGTCTGCATAAACAAATTAATTTAGAAAGAAAAACACCAGCTTTTTTCAGGTAATTACACACCCCAGAACGAAATATAAGATAGAGAGCAAAATGAAGACATCTGGATCAACATGTTTTGTGGACAAAAACCTTCTGTCTCACATGTTGTGACCTATAGGTGTCAAGTGGGCGCTGCCTTTCCCATCTCCAGGCGACTGCTGGTAGCCGGTCCTGAGAGCGGCAGGTGGAGAAATAAGCCACCACAGCGTCGACAGTCTGGGCCATTGAGATTGTGAGGTGACATTTAAGGCGTGTTTTAAATTTAAAAGTAGCACATCAAAAAAGAGAATCCTTGATTTGTTTTGTGTCTTAAAGAAGATAAAATTGAGCAATATGTGCACATGTATATTAAAACCAAAAAAGTTTACATGCGTATTTATATTGACCGGAAACATTAATTTGTTATAAAACATTTGGGAAGCTAAAATCGCCAGGTGTTAAAAGTAATATAACCGGCTTTCCAGAATGCGGCAATGCTTGTTCATGTTTTTTTTTCCCACACTTCCCCTGGCAATTTCTACATTAGCAGACGTACAGGGTGAAACTACTGTCTAGTCTTATCGTAGGTTAGGCTTTACGAACATAAAGCAAATTCCCTTCTATCCAAAAAACACTACTCCCTCTCCCCATATTTAAAACCGAATCAGTCTGTTGTAGTTATAGTTACGATAAACCTTCAGTTCAGCTCAATCGCATAAAAATAAAAGAGTATGTACACAAAAATATGAAAGGGTTAACAGCAGTACGTATAAAAAGCACAGCACACCAGTCCAAACTTGCAAGCTAGCTGTTGCTCAAATGCAACGTGTTCCAACTCCTCTTAAAAGGTTCCAGATGGGCTTAACTCACTGCGCATACTTGAGAATGCCTTGCAAAAAAGTCCTCTTTAACACATTAAAAAAGCACTGACCCATAACAGCAAAACAAGATATATGTGAACTCAAAATACTTTCTTTTATATTAGTGTTGAGGTAACGGTTAGGGAGATCTGTGTGACAACGGCTTTTCACTGCCTCCCTGGGCTGTGACTCCCTGACTGACACGGAAGGTGGAATCCAGTTTCTTTTTTTGCGTCGGAGGGGAGGATACGGGAAGCGTGCCAAGATGACAGAAGTAATGGAACTCTGAGAGCGAAACGTAACAATTACCGAACTCCGCAGAAAGAAACGTTTGCTTTTAACAGAAAGTGCAGAAGATCGAATCCAAATGGCGGAAAAGGTAGGGGGAAGTTTTTTTGGAACTCTTAAGGAAAACTTGGACTAAGTATAGACTTACAAAGGATACATTTTTGGCACTTTTATAATACAGTATCGTACTTAGTAATTTCACTATTCTCTCACCAGAAGCGTTACTTCTGGAGGGAGTGTTAGCTGTATTATACGCCGCATCATATGCAGAATATGTAGAACTATTTAAACGATTAAAAAAATCTGACGCGGGGCAACATCTGTATTTTATTAGCCCATGTCTTGAAGATTATGCTTGCACATTGTTTCGGCGATTTTAATTCGTGACTTTAATTTAAATAACGCACCGTAGAACAAGTAAAGTGCGTATTCGTGGCACCGTACACTTTGTGGATGTCTCAGAAATGACCGTGGGCTTTAAAGCATGGACACTATAATTTCTGTGTAACCGTCCGCAGAATTCGCTTTGGGCCATATTTAGTGCAATAGTTTTCTATTCTAAATGTCTGACCACCGCGGAGTAAAATGGAAAGCACGGGGAATCAATTAGCCTCCTTCAGAATTCCTGTGCTAGGACCTGGTGGCCTCTGATCAAACAGCGACCGGTTACAGGCATCAGTACGCAGGGAGAGAAGTGTATCCTACCTAATGCATGATAGCACGTACATTGTAAGGATGTAAGGATATCCTGTATATATTCAAATATACTATGTATTATGCTGTCCTATATACACCCACACACACACACACACACACATATATATATATATATATATAACATATTATGTCGAAAGTGATTGACATTCCAGTCCATATCCGTAGCAGGATTACTCAGGATTTGATAATTCCGCCCTTCTGGGGAATGGAAAACCGACTGTTAGTCACCTGTACTCCCATTTTCAGTGTCTCCTCTATTATTGCTCAACTGAAGCTTGCGGTCTTTTCAGCACTCCCTGAAGGTAAATAGTAGTTGCTATCAGCCCTCACTGCCCGACCAGCAGGTATTTCAAGTGCCTCCTTCACTGGTCTATACCTGAGGGAACCGCCATTCAGAACGTGAGCAAGAAACTGCAAGCATGGTCTCCTGTACAGGACGCCCACAGTTCTTGTTATTGTACTGAGAAATTTATCTGCTGGGTGGAAGGACTTTGTTCTACATAAATGATTCAAAAGTACATTGATGGTCCTTAGCCCAGCTTTTATTGAATAATGGCTGTGTATTTATACATGCCATTTCTTCGTAAATGTTGCTGGGTGGTGGGGTCATGTGCATGATCAGAAAATGCAGGATTTCCATATTGGAATAATTCATAAGGAAAAAGCCACTGTGAACAGCAACACTCCGACAGCAAAATCTCGCAAAAAAAAATAGTTCTAAGTTTATCCTGTCAAGTGGATGGCTGCACATAATTTACTCTTGAAGTATGAGAGGCATGCAAAAGTCTGGTATGCATGTCAAGACAGACTTATTGTCTAGAAGTATGTTGGCATTTTGGCTTGAATCAATGTACACATTATAGTATACCTGGCAATACTCTGAGCAGTTTGTGTCTGAGACTCTAAGCAAGTCCAGTTGTACAGCCTGACAGTTCTGTCATCTCTCTTAGGTTTCAGATCTGGAGAAGGCCATCAACACTCTGGTCACAGAGTTCCACAAGGCTGGTGGCGAGAACAGCCAAGGCCTGAATGCAGATCAGTTCAAGAACCTCCTCTCCACCCAGCTGCCCACCCTGGCCAAGGTAAGCTTCTCTATAGTGTACTCAGCCACACCTGCCATTCATCACCAAAGAAGGTGTGGTGCTACCTTCAGCTCAACTGCCTTCACAGCTAAATGGGCAAGGAAACCAGTGTCCGTTACGTTTATTTTTTCTAAGAGGATTTTTTTTTTTAATAATGCAGAATTCTTGTAACACAGTCTCTGAAAACTGTCCTGAGACCATGACTATTTGTGGGAGATATAAACGACACTGGAGATTTACGTCCAGGAGTTAGCAAACCAATAACTGCACGTTAATAGCATGGTAATCTGCTAATAAGCTGTAAGCTTTGAAAATGGTCAGTTTATTAAAGTGAATACTGAAGCTGTACAAAATGAATAATTATCATCAAGGTAATTGCTAAAACAAAAGTTATTAGTCAAGAAGGAAGAAACGTAACGCTTTTCTTGAAGGGGCACAAGTAAGATGGTAACTCAATTACTATTCAAGTACAAATCATGAAGAAAGATGGTAACTGCACGAAATATATGAATCGTTATGACTGATAAATCATGAATGACCATGGGATCAGTATGCAACTAACACTTAGTTTCTGGTTAGTTAATGCTTTAAGTAAGATTGTAATACATTATTTGTGCCCCCTCAAATAACGTGCTGCCGAAAGCGACATGAAAAGCAACCTCATCAAAGTGAAAACAAATGTTTTATGTCCTGAGCTAAACCCAAGCCTGCATCTGCAAGCAATTATAGGCAGCCGCAGTCCTTTGGGTTACGTGTCACAGAGATTCAACAGCAGATCGCCACGCGATGAGATCTTATGGCGGCAGTTCCAGTAGGCGGTAGCTACCTGGGCACCAACGGTGCAGTTGTGAGCGACCTGCAGTGTGCCGGACTCACAGTGCTTGCCATTCACACAACAGAACGAGAAGGGGACAGCTACTCCTCAGACTGGCCTGCAATGGAGCAAATACATGGCTTCTTAATAACTTGTGAATGTTTTATTATAATCATCTGTCTACAAAATATCTTTGGATTCAGCTGGGTCAGCGAGGGGCTAGTTGAAGCTGTGTGACAAATACCAAAAATGTTAAGGGACACACTGCATGGAATCCAGAGATGCCACTTTACTTGCAATCTTACCAACTCTGTTGAAGACAAACATTATGAGGGAATGACCTCTGCCACGCCTGCTCTATAGCTGGCAGCCAAAAATAATTTGATATATACAGATGATGACTGTAAACTCATCAAGGCCTGGAGTAATAAATGTCCTTAGGTTCTTGATGTATTCTGCAGTCCTTTTGGCATTAAGAACTCCTGGAAATCTAGAATCTTCATCCAAGTGAATCATCCATGCTCTAATCACCATTACACATTACACATTTAAATATGATTATTGTCAGAAAGATTTTTCAGTTTATATAGAACGTATAAAGAATCTTGGGTTTGCTTGTGTGATTTTTATAGTATGATTGACATGGTATTACATGTTAACATGAAACTTTCCATTTCTGGAAAGGCCAGTTCTGAAATAACAGCAAAGCATTCTGCTTAACAGAAGTTTTCAGCAGTATTCACTAGAGCTCAAAAACTTCTGTAGAATGAATACTTTCTAACCTCTTTATTAAATATCGCAAATTATTACCAGGCTGTTCAAAATTATGGGGTAAATTATAAATTAGGTAAATGGTGTGTGTTCCTTTATTTTAAAAAAAGGTAACATTTTTGGTCTTTTTGGCTAGTTGTACATGTTCTAATTGATATTTAGCCACACCCCTTATGCATATTAATACTATGTAAATAAGGAAGCCGTTCCTGTTGTTCTCTCACAGACCTCAGGAGGTGAGCAAGGTTTGACTACATTGCTGCAAACCATGGGTGTGAAGGATGGTGAGGAGATCTCCTTCTCCAGCTTCTGGAAACTGATCCAGACACAGGCGTCCAACATATTTGACCAGATGAGCCCCAAGAAGACCACCAAGTGCACCTGCGTAATGTTTTGAAGCATAAGGCCTCCCCAACCCGAGCCAAAGGCTGAGCATCAGCCAGGATTCTGGAAGCACATAACGAGAGAAGCCCATCGATCTTCTGCCTGCAGCCTTGCCACTAACCTCAGTGAGCATCTCTGTCAGTTATACTCTGGTGTAACTTGTATTTCCTCTCCTTTGTCCAGCCAGCTTCCTCCGTTGTCAGTAACTCACTCATCTCACAGTGACCTCCGCTGTTTTCACCGTTCCCATGTTCTTCCTGAGCTTGCTTGAAAATAGTCTTGTTTTATATCCACACTCATTATTCCTACTCGTTGACAAGTCTGAATAATTAACTAACAGCCCAAACCCAAGTTCAATTGTATCAGACCATTTTGGAGAATTTTGAATTAAATTACTTGAGACCACCAGCCTTGTTGCAATCTGCTCCTTGTCCAGTTCAGACATTCTGATAAAATCACAATAAAGTCCAGTTGCTCCCAGGACACAATTTTGTGCCTTCCTGTAGATCTTTGGCGTTTTCATACATTGACATTCCTTCCAAAATCTATAGCCAATATTAAAATAAGATCATGAAAAAATGTTATTAAAATGAATATTGTATTTTTTCATATCAGCTCATAAAATGAACTATGTTTAAATAAGTATAATTTCGTGTTTCATTTGTTTGCACTTCAAAAGTTTTCAACCTGCTATATACACAGTTCTGCTGTCTTATCTCAGAGTTTACACTGTCAAAAACGTCTATACAAACCAAGTAACACAATTCCGTAATTTTAACCAAGATGCAGTTGCTATTGAATAGATTAGTTAACCTGTATTGCTCCTAGTAAATTATCAGATTTTAAAAAAGATTAAGCTGCCATTGAAAATGCTTATTAAAATAGAAATATGAAAATCGGGAGCATATATAATCTTTAGCTGTTAAACAGTCAGCTCTTAACCGTCTCCAGTCTTCTTTGCAGGCAAATGTTACCTGCCTCTTTGGTCCGAAGGATAATAGTGGTGCATCGTGTTGTTATGGAAATAATGGGAGGCCAGTGAAACAGCAACAGCACACAGCATAGGGGCTGGTTTATAAGGACAAAGAAATAGGCTGCACCTTCCTAAGGGAGACGCAACAGAACTCACTGTTTGTAGTATGGTTTGAATGGCAACTGTTTAAGACAAATCGTTTTGGAAATAAAGGCTGGATCTATGAGTTTTTAACAGTAAAAAACCTCTGCAGTGTCATGTTCAATCCTCTATGTGCCCAGTGCTGAACGTAGACAAGCTCCTTTTTAAAAGAAAAACAAAACTGAAATAGGACAAAAATACATGGAATTGTTGGAATTTAAAATGGTACAAGTTCAAAACAAATGTATAACACAGAAAGTATATATATGCATAATACTTTATTGTTACATTCTTGCATTCCTTCATTTCAGTCTACCGCAGCCTCATTAATTCCTTATGTTACCGTCTTTCATCCAGCTACCAAGTTTGTCGACTGGATAAGAATGCTGCGTTGAAAAAATCATTTAACTTCTAACAAACCTCTGGCGTTTTTTTTTTTTTTTTTTTTTTAGCCAAACTATTGATTATCTACCTAGCAGACAAACACCATTACTAACAAATCCCATGACCAGTTGATTGGCTTGATTAGACTCCTTCCAAGACAGTGGTATTTTTTCAATTATAACAAAAGCTTTATAGGCATTTTATATGCTTGCTTTATGTGCTAATTTTTTTTATCTGCAGTTGCTTAACTGTCTCTAAAATTTATTGAGAATTCTGCATTCTGTTTTATTTCAGCAAGTTTCCTTTTTTTTATTTAAATGTACATGATAGAACAAGAATCCACCGAAAGATGAAAGCAGAGAATGACACATATTGTACATAAGATCACCATGTACTACTAGGCATGACAAAATGTTTTGTATGTTCAAAATGATCAGTTTGCTTAGACAAACCTGAATTGGGTATGACATTACTTTGATCATTACAGGGCTAAGCCTCTGTGTCCATGAATAAAAGATGGCCAGCTCAAACCCCAGCAGGATAGTAGGATAGTCACATGTCCATGGGCCCCTGAACAAGGCCCTGGGCCCATAAGCAAGCTCCTGGGACACTGCACGCTGACTGACCCTGTGCTGTGACCCCCAAGCTTGCTGTCACCTGTATATGTGTCTGTGTGTCTCATGAAGAGCAAGTTAGGGGAGGCGAAGAAAAGCATTCCAATGTATCTGTACTTGTACTTGTGCAAATGGCAAATAAAGGGTCTTTTCATTTTCATTAGTATTATTAGCTGCCCATACCTCATGCCATGTGCCTCCAGAACCTAGCATAGGCTAAATGGTTATGGATAATGGGTGGATGGGTGAATGGATGCTGATTGTAAATTGCACTTAGGTTGTGATTGTGTGCTTTCCTCGTGAAGGATTTGAATCCTGCCCAGGGTGGTCCCCTGTCCCTCTTGTTCTTCCTCAGTTTGTCTCCATACTAACCATGATCCCGCACTGGGTGAGCGATCATGGGGGATTTGTGGCCAGATGGATGGAATTTCCAGCTGATAACTAATACAATGTACATTGAGTCTTAAGCTGGAGAATAACCGCTGGAAAAAAAATGGAATGGTGGAGGTATGGGAAGAGGAAGATCTCTGGCTACAGTGAACCCAAGCCTCACGCAGTCCCTGTGTCCAAAGAATGGACGCTCCAGTGCCCCTAATGAATACAGAACAGAGGGACTGACATTCAAAATAATAAAAACATTTTGAAAGTCTGGTTCCCCAGAGTCTTAGACCACCCGTGAAGGACTTCCCAGACGCACTACGGTTTGCACATGCTAGGCATAAGTGGAAGATGCCCCACAGATCCCACACACCTGGGCAAGTCAAGCAAAATCATAAGGATTCTCTTTTTTGACTTGTCCTTGTCCCATGGGCTTAACAACCTTCTCTGCTGGGGGAGAAGCTGTGGGTCTCTCACCAACTGGCCAAAGGTTGTCTGCACCAGTTTGCATCTCTGATATAATGCTGAGCAAACCAAGTGACAGTGATGCCATGAAAAAAAAGTAGTTATTTTGGAGTATGCAGCAAACTACTACAAATGGTTCACCCAGCTTAGAGTACGTTATCCCTTCTCTCATCACTATATTGTTCCACCTGTCAAAAGTTACACACATTCAATGTTTAGAATGCATGTTTCTAGCTCACTTACTCAACTGTTTTATTTATTTACCTATTTTGCATCTATTATGCTGGGATTTATGTTTGCCTTGTTTCTTGGTAACAAAAAAAAATAGTGTGTGGTAAATAACATGTAAAATGAAGGTTAGCCGGTAGCATACTGGATAAAATGCACTTCAGGTGAAGTGTTTAGAAATTCCTAATGGCCATCTTTATGCCCTTTTGTACTGGAAATATGAGTCTTAAATCATCAGAAAGGATGTTTATTCTAAGAAAAGTTCCTGGGCCATTATTTTCCATTAGAAGTCGGTTATGTTTTCACATCCACGTGGGATGTATTTTAAGGCTTCTGATCTATTTTGTCTTCCTTTTGTTCTTTGTGCTTATATAATCTGGAAGACAGTGTAGGAAAATTTCACACATAAGTATGAAACTGATTTCCTGTGTTTCCTATTCTCCTTTCTGTCTGTTCCTGGTATTTCCGCGTACCTGCAAATATACCCAGAAAACAGTATTGCAGGACAGCCAAACTTTTAAAGACAGCCTAGCTGGGGTTTGGCTGCATCCAATCAGACTGGAATTTATTTACCTCCAGGAAGATGTGAAAGATTTAAAATTCTACAGGTTTTCATCATTCCTTAATTTCAGGATTGTCTGTCCCCTCTCTGCAGAGCTGGAAAACAAAATCCTGTCTAGAGTTTTTGTGCTTCTGTGGTGTAATACATTTCCCCTCCCTCCAGGCACTGCAGAACCCAAACAACTCTTCAAGAAAAAAAACTCAAAAGGCCTATTAATTAAACCACATTTCATTTGTTTATCGTAAACACATTTGTCTGGACCACTGTGGCCTAAACTTAGTTTATGACATTTTAGGCTTAGATATTTCTGCCATTCTATAGTGAATATGTTTTTGTTAACATGTTATTGGTAACATATTATTGCTAGTGTCAGGAACAACCAAACCGGACGCAGAATTCCATGGTCTCCTGAGACTGAGGACGCCTACAAGAAGAGATAGCACTAAGGGACACAGAAAACAAAATGTAACATGAGGGACATATTTCTGGGAAATCAGAATAGAGTGTAAATAGAGTGTACAGTCGTGGCCAAAAGTTTTGAGAATGACACAAATATTGGTTTTCACAAAGTTTGCTGCTTCAGTTTTTATGATGGCAATTTGCATATACAGAATGTTATGAAGAGTGATCAGATGAATTGCAAAGTCCCTCTTTGCCATGAAAATGAACTTAATCCCAAAAAACCCATTTCCACTGCATTTCAGCCCTGCCACAAAAGGACCTGCTGAGATAATTTCAGTAATCTTCTTGTTAACACAGTTGAGAGTGTTGATGAGCACAAGGCTGGAGATCATTCTGTCATGCTGATTCAGTTAGAATAGTAGACTGGATGCTTTAAAAGGAGGGTGATGCTTGAAATCGTTGTTCTTCCTCTGGTAACATGTGCAGTCATCATTGCGTTGCATAAACAGGGCTTCACAGGCAAGGATATGGCTGCTACTAAGATTACACCTAAATCAACCATTTATTGGATCATCAAGAACTTCAAGGAGAGAGGTTCAATTGTTGTGAAGAAGGCTTCAGGGCACCCAAGAAAGTCCGGCAAGCGGCAGGATCGTCTCCTAAAGATGATTCAGCTGCGGAATCGGCGTGCCACCAGTGCAGAGCTTGCTCAGGAATGGCAGCAGGCAGGTGTGAATGCATCTGCACGCACAGTGAGGCGAAGACTTTTGGAGGATGGCCTGGTGTCAAGAAGGGCAGCAAAGAAGCCACTTC